>APFE031490100.1:152373-169926 GCA_000404065.3 Pinus taeda
GTCTGCTTTTTCTCTGTTTTTCTTTGCATGTCCCCAACGAGGTCAGGATATAAGGAGTTAGGGCTTGAACTGGTCGAACCTTTGCAAGACCAGCCTCGAAAATCCCAACGGCCTCCCATGGCGGATGAGAAGAAAGAAGAGGGGGCAGGAGATCCTATCAAAATCTTGCTCGAAGAAGCCCTCGAGCGGCAACGTAACGCGATGATGGACAGCTTTGCGCAGATTCTTCAGCGGCTACCTAGAGGTGACACATCGGTTTCCAGCAGCGGCTCTGGAAACGCCACGCCCTTTAAGGTACAAGTTAATTTTGAAATCCCCATCTTCGAGGGTAAAATAGACGCAGATGCAGTAGATAAATGGTTAAATCTGCTAGATGGGTATTTTTCTGTTCATGAATTTTCAAGTCGGGAAAAGATTGTTTTCGTTCTTCTCAAAGTAGCCCCCCACATCAAGGACTGGTGGGAAACCTACTGCGAGCAGAAGGATGAAAGTACAGGCTCACTGTTTTCAGCTGCACCCACTTGGAATGACTTCTGAGATGCCATCAAGGAGTAGTACTACCCTGTCAAAAGCTATGAGGACAAATACATCAAATGGACAACACTGCGGCAGGGATGAGACCAAGATGTGCCAGAGTTCACAAACATTTTTCATACCCTTCGCACACAGTTGGGTATCAAAGATTCTGAGCTACATCTGGTACTCAAATACCACGGCTACCTACACAGATACATCGAGGAAGACATGGAGTTCTTGAACATCTCCTCACTCGGTACAACATACTAATACGCTCTCAAAATTGAGCAAAAGTTCAAATAGAAGAAACGAGACTTTGGATCTATAAATCTGAAACCCAAAGGACAAAGCCAAGGCAGGATGACCCAAGATAACCTGTTGAAGCTGCAAGAAAAGAACAACACCATGAAGCTGAACAAGGACACAGGAAATTGGTGTGAGTTCCATAAGAGTCCCACTCGTAACACAATTGAGTGTCAGACCAAGCAGGCGCTGGTGGTCGAGTTGAAGGCTTCCGAATCAGATGCATGTTCCAACCCTGAACCAGAACCCGACAATGGGAATGGTGAAGGGAAGCAAATCATTGATGCAGAGCCCAGTGCCACCGTTTCCACCGCCAAGATCCAAAAGAATGAGCTTGAAGACCCAGAGGAGGGAGTGCCTTTTCACTCAAAATGTGTGTGAGGGGTTCACCGCTCAATTCATTGTTTGACAGTGGGAGCCAGAAGAACCTCGTTTCAGCAGAGGTCGTGAAGCGGTTGGGCCTACTGACTACACCACACCCGCAACCGTACAGTATCGGGTGGCTTCATGAAGGACGAGACCTCAAATTTCGCCAGAAGTGTCGCCTTCCCTACAGCATCAAGCCCTTCACAGACGAGATATTGTGTGATGTTATACCTCTGGATGTTTGCAATGTACTATTAGACCATCCATACTTGTGGAGGCGACATGCTGTGTATGAGTCAAGGCCTCGCGCTATCATTATTTCTTTGGATAATTCATTATACAGGATACTGGAGGTAACCCCACCTACCGCCACCTCTTTGATCACTACCAAGAAAGGTAGCAAGCTCATATCATAGATTAGGAAATTTATTTCATGTCTGGTTTGCTCCCAAAGTAAGGGGAAGATTGTTGCTACATCCATGACCCCCGCAAAGGGTTCCTCCACACAACAACAGCAACAAAGGGATACAGTCATGGCAGAACACAACAACAACTTCTCCTCACCAACAGGGGTACCACACAAGTTTCAGGTGGGTGACAAAGTTTGGTTGCATCTACAGAGAGAACACCTTACCAGAACCCATCAGAAACTCTGACCACTCCGACATGGTCCTTACACCAGTACCAAGGCTACGGGCAACAATGCTTTGAAGCGTAGCATTCCTCCATTCCTTCGCTTGCACCGAGTGTTCAATATGGACCATCGTTGACCATGCTTCCCACCATTTCTAGACACATTAGAGGTTGCAGAACAACTCAGCAGAGACCCAGCTCAGTAGAAGCTTCCTCATCTCAAGGAGGAACTCAACGCAATGGGGACAATTGCCTCCTAACGGGGGAGGAATAATCTAGGTGGATGTTGGTGGCCACCCACCTATCCCATTTGGACCCCCACAACTCTCTCTTTTAGTCTTTCAATTTCCCTAATTATAGCATAGTTTACTATTTTTAGTAGTTTTTCGGGTCTTAAACTTCCGGAGCCGTTTTGAGGCCCTAAACGACATTTTTTGGGAAATTTGGGGGCAACATGGGTCCAACGATTTTTCTATCTAAAAATCCACTTTTTCTTCATAGTCCTCGGAGAGATCTTTCCAACAGCTATCATCCACGTCAAACGGAGATAAGACAACCAATTCACGACCCCAGGAAGTTGATGTACCAACTTACCCAAAAACGGGGCCCACAATTTGGCGTTTAATCTTCTAGGGTTAGGTTCTGGAATGTGAATGGTTTTACATTGTTTCTCAACAATAAATAGGCCTTCGAGCCTCATTGTAACTCAATTCAGAATAGTTCAGAGGCATCTAGCCACACATCTCTTCTCAGAGATAAGCTACCATCGCCCTAGCTGGTTTATTTCCATTTCTCATTGTAAGCATATTTTAGTATTTTCCATTAATGAAATGAAGTATTATTTACGCTACATCTTTGTGTATATGGTTATCTTTGTAATTTGTTGCGTTCCTATTTAATTGTGGATCATTAGAGTACTTATCACAACCACTGATCCTAGTGCAGGATCGGATCTTGCACCATTGCGAGTGCAACAAATCCTTGCAGTAGATATAAACCTCCTTGATCACCACCTTATTTTGAGAACCTTCAACCACGACAACAAGATCGATCCAAAGGCAGCCGAGATCAAATCAGCCCATTTTGAGTAGCTTCAACCACGACAGCAGGATTGATGAAAAGGAAATCGAGATCAAATCTTTGAAGAACAAATGTTGGACATTGGCTACAACCAGTTTTGCTAACTGTCTAAGTTTAAGGGCCAAAAAGACAAATTATATGGTTGGCTATGTAATCAGTTGAATGATCTATTTTTTCCTTTTGCCAAAAATCTTTAGAATGTCGAATGTAAATAGGACTATAGGGGGACAGTTTTTTTGGGATAGAATAGAGACATAACCAAGGTGGTAATAGGTTGTTGTATTTTGTTATTGCCCGAATCTAGGTTGGACGATGTATTAACATATGTACTTGCCTCACCAAATTAAAAAAAGGGAGTTCTGCCTCATGTTTCACAAATCACATTTCTATATTTGAGCTAATGAATTGATTAAAGTACTGAGCAACACTTTTATTTTAAGGGGAAAAGCACTAGTTGGCTAGGGCACAACCAAAACAACATGTCTACCACATTTCTTGTTTCATATAATTTGTGTTTATATTGTCAAGTGTGATTTAATTTCAAGCACATCCATTCCTTTCTAAGTGAAAGCAGATCCGTTGTGTGAAGTAAATAAATTTCCTTTCCTGCACTTCATTTCAAATTAGTTTTCCCGGCTTGGTCTAAGTAGGAGAAATAACACTGCACTAGTGCATGTTGGTGTGATATTTCCTTTCCCGCAATTCTATTTGATTGGTTGTCCTTGCTTGGTCCAAACAGGAGAAATGAACATGCACTAGTGCACGTTGATGTGATGCAGCAAGCCTTCCTAGTCTACGTCTCACAATCTTCTTTCTTTCATTAAATGCTTATGACAAGATAGATGTATATGGATTATTTCTTTATTCCTGTACTCAATCAAGATCAGAAACATTCATTTTTATGTTTGCAATTTGATTTAATAGTATAATATCACTTGCAATAACTAAGAACTCATTTTAAGAATTAAATGCTAAGTGCAAGAAACTCTAATTCGGTGCACAAACTAGTTTCTTGCCATGGGATATAAGTGCTTTGAACCTAAAAATGTTGAAGCCCTTGCAGGAAGTAAAAATCATTTATTAAAGACACCATTTATACCTTCTACATCAATCTTTGTTCCTGCACTAGTTCAAGTAGACTGCAATAGTACATGACTGATTAGTGCAAGAAAGAAATCTCTAAAGGAGCAGGTTTAAGGGCCCATCTAATGAGACTACTAAGTGTCTCTGCAAAAGAAAAATACACACTGAGTAGTTAAAAAATAATTAGCTAGAGTGGTTGCCCTTTATTTTAATTCCCTCTTGCAAATGCATTCTTCCTTGTTCTACTCTTAGATTATTTTGATGGTTGAAGTTGGCTTTTTTCTCTTTTTAGTTTGATTCTACAATCTTCCTTTAAAGAAAGTAGGGATTTATATTAGAAAGCTTCATACCATCAATGGAATTGTCTGTGCTTTGTCTCTAAGTGTACAGATCCCCCGGGTTGACAAATTAAGCGATGTGGAGTTTGCTTAAGTGTAATTCCTGCACCCAAAATTTTGGTGCCGCTACGGGGGAGGCGATTTGATTTGGTAAGAATTTTCTAATTATACAATAGAGCTAATTTTTCCTTTATTTTTGCAACATTGTTTGGAAAATCTTACTTGAAGGAATTTCACTAGTGTTGATTGATTTCTGATAGCATACTTTTATTAGAAATTGTTTGTTATTTTTCTTTCAACAAGAAATTGCTAAAAATAGCAGTTTGTGTATCATTATTGGATTGGGCAACCGGGAATGAAAAATGGAAGTGCTAAAAATAGAAGTTCTATTTTTTGCAGTTCGGCGTTGATTCCTATTTTAGTTAGTCCCTAGACTAGAAATAGGAAGTAAAATTCGAATTTGATATTAATAGTAGTTTCTAAATTAATTAATTAGTTAAGGAATTATGAACTTGAAGTCTATGTGAGGACATGCAACAATTTCTCCTTTGATTGAGGGATTTAACCATCAGTTAAAGCATGAGGATGACTTGTAATTAGGAGTTGTAATTAGTTGGCTCAGTTAACTAAGTCAAGTCCAGTTAGATTAATTTAACAAGTTGTTGAATTAGTGAGATTCACTTTGTTAATGCTTGCATGCATGTAACAACTGGTATTTGCAGATAATGGAAGATTCACTCATGGATAACTCATGCATGTCAGTTCAGACAGAGACCTAGCTGAGATCAGATGGAGGGACATTGTACTGTGAGTTGCTATGATATTTCTTGGTGAATATTCCTTGAATGCAAAAGGAAAAATATTCCTTATGGATTGCGTAGTTGGACTTGAGGTTGCAACAAGTATGATGTGGCCAATTCACACATGTTACGACATTGGACGCGGATCAAAAATGTGTAAGGAAATAGGAGCTTGGAGGACTAGTGCAGCCTATATATACAGGCCCAAGTAGTCCATGAGCTACATGATCAGAGTATAGAGAGAGCAGGATAGCTTTTGAGCTAATTCTTTTTGTATGTTGTTGAGGATGTCCACTTGATTGATAATACAGAGATGGAGTTTTAGGCTGGTGCTTTCCCCTAGTTATATCTTATGTGTTATGGTTGATTACTTCTCATTCTTAGTTTATCTGTTCATGCTTGATGTTTCTCACGTTTGATTAAGATTTTGCTAAGTTTATGTTAGATGTAGATCTACTATTATGCTTTAGTACATTTCATATATCAGTTGGATCTACAAGGGAAATTTCTACATGGTATTAGTGAGCTAGCTGATTTTTAGAGAAAATTTTATAGAAAATATTCTGAAAACAATTCTCATATTAGGTTTCCTTCTATGAGCACGAAGCCCAATCCAATTCAAACCCATCACACAGGGACAATCCACCTGGATTTTGGCGACAAAAGATCACATATGGTTCAGTCTGTCAGGAGGAAAAGGGAAACAATGGCAGACCATGGAGATCATGTGGAAGGGACTAGTGAAAACCAGGTAAGTGGAGAACAATCCACTTTTGCGTTTCCAATTGTGGATCCTCATACTGTGGCATAAATGAAGAATATTCCACCAACAGCTCTCCCTCATTTCCATGCTAAATTTCACAAAGATCCTGAATCTTTTTTATTCGAGTTTGATATTTCGTGTAGAAGTTATGATTATTCAACAAACGCTCAAAAGTTGAGATTATTTCATGTTACTATCAAGGACTCTACTCTACGTTGGTTATGGGTTCAGGAGGAAACACTATGACATCTTGGGATCAGACGAAGAGAGTGTTTTTGTCTAAATATCAAGAATATTGCTAAACTCAGGACATGCACGATGAGATTTTTACAATCATACAGGATGATGATGAAACTCCTTAAGATTACCTGGAAAGGTTTATGTATATTTTACAAATGTCGAAACTTGAGCTTGATTCCAGTACTATTAGAACCTTATTGTTAAAAGGACTTACTAATAATGCTAGAAATAATTTAAATATGTTAGGAAAAGGTGATATTTCTTAGCAAACGTTTTAACAAATTTGTGAATTATGCAAGAAATTTTCCATAAATCAGTATAGATTCGGTAGCAGATCTCGAAACAGAAATAGAAAAACTGAATCTATTAATGCTATGATTATTGGACTAGAAAATAAAATGGAAAACAAGCAAAATTGATATAATGAATACTATTACCAACAATTGGACTCTTTAGGATTTCAGCGAAAACCCATGAAGGAATAAGAGTCATTATGTATTTTCTATCCTAAATGTAGACAAGGATCCTCCTAAATAGTGTCCTCTTAATTTGAAAGAAACTAATAAGTGTGCTATTTTTGTAGAAGACCATGTCAAAAAAAAATGTCCCTCTATATTAGGACTTAAAGTTGTATTTACATGTGGACAACCTAAAGATGAATACTTTTATGCTATGGGAGCAAGAAGAAATTGGCGTCAGGTAGGTTCAGGTATGGATGCTAAATTTTCTCTACACTACTTTGGTTATAATTGACATGCATATTCTTATCCTAACACGAATCAGTGGTGGAATTATGGGAATCAGTATCAGCATGTGCAACCTTCTTAACCATGACAACAAGGTTGGAGAGGGCCAACTCATTCTCCATATTCCTACCAGCCACCTATGTAGTCATATCCATCTACACATACACCTTATTCAATGCTTCAACTTCCAAGTTAGTCTACTCCACCATTGCCTTTACCTCCACCTTTCCAACCTCCTCAGTTGCCTGCTCAACATATGCCCAATCCTAACAATAATAAAATAATGCAAATGATCTATGTAACAAACCCACATTTACCATTCAAGTACCAGTCTATTCGAGTTGGGTTTCATGATATTCAATTAAGACCGGAAAGAACTATAACATTAGAAATTAGAAGCAAGCTAGAGTAATTGTTGAAGAGAAAGGAGAAGAGGAAACTCTCAACCATTCTCCGAAAACTGTCACTAAGAAGAACTTACCCTCTGAATACTTGCCATCTTCTTCCAACCAGCCTCCCTTCCTAGAGAGGTTAGTAATGGAAAGAAGTGAGCCTATTTGAGAGTATCTTAGCATCAGAGCTTCGAAATCTTTTCATTAAGATACATTTGCTTCAAGCCATCAAAGATATCCCCATTTGTACCAATATTATTAAGGAACTCTACCTCAAGAAACCTGAGAGGAAGATATTGGAACCCCAAACAATTCAATTTGTTGGTAGGGCAGCAGAGTTGATGACAGGATATGTGTCTATGGAAAGATATACTAATCCCGAAAGCCCTATTGTCTCAGTTCAGATTGGTAATGTCCTTGACTCTAATGTTCTTATAGACCCGGGGGTAACCATTAATGTCACAACGAAGCAAACCATGGATCAATTTTAGTTATCTCATCTTTGCCCTACTCCCACTGTGATTGAATTAGTGGATAGATGTAAAATTAATCCAGAGGGAGCATTGTATGATGTGATCATCTCATTAGATTCTTGGGAATATCCTATTGATTTCATTGTGCTTCATGCAAAAGAACCCAGTAGGAGGACATCCCTTGATCTTGGGTTGACCATGGCTTGTTATAGTCGATGCATATATTAGATGTCATTCGGGTGATATGTATATTTCGCATGGAGATTCTAGGAAGAAAGTTACCTTATACCCCACTGCCAGATCCATTCAGGACCTTAAAGATATTTTATGGTTGGATCAAAGTAGTGATGAGGAGACTCAACCATTTCCCTTATCCATCATTATACTAGGTCTTCACAAGAATATGAGATTCAAGATTTCCTGAATAATCTAGACACTATGCCTAATTTTGAGTTGTTGAGCTAGATTTTCAGCCTGGATTTTCAAGATAATCATGATTCTCATTCTTTTGTACCACTGCATTTGACCACTGCCTTGAGTACTCCTAAGCCTCATACTACTCTTGCTGAGATTATTCCCAGTAAATCCTTCCATATTATTTCAGATTTGGACTCATCTCAGTTGGATCAGCTTGTGAATTTGTTGCAAAACCATCTTAGTGCCTTTGCATGGGGCTATGAAGATATGAAGGGTAATCCTGTTGAAACTTGTACACATAATATCTATATCCAGGAAGGAACCTGACTTATCTGACAACCCTAAAGGAAAATGAATCCAACTCTAAGAGATATTGTGAAGGAAGAAGTACATAAACTCTTTGATGTTAGTTTTATTTATCCTATTTTGGATAGTTAGTGGGTCTCTCCATTAGTGCTAGTACCTAAGAAAAATGGAAGATGGCGTATTTTTATTGATTATCAAGAATTAAACAAATCCACTCTCAATGTTATGCTCTTTACCTATGAAGAGATACCAGAATACAAAATATGCGATGAAATATACCCAGAACATAGAACGATAAGAAATAACAGCATGTATTTTATTATTGAGAAAGGAAATCAATGTTAACCTACCTCTTCGAGGGGGCAACCTCTAATGGAGTTGGGATCAATTACAAAATAAGACATGATTCTCCTCAAGGGGAGTCTCTATCCTTTATATTGGATTCATACATATAATACCATGGGTCCATATGATGGTTCTTATTACTACCATCTATCTAATACCATGGCCCATTTGCAACTAACTGTGGTCCCTTCTTTAAATGTGGGCCAACCACTTGCAATTATTAATATGGGCTTTATTGATTCTTTACTTAACTATAACTATGACTCCACTCTAGTACATCAATAAGATGGTTAGGGTTGGACCCTAACATTCCCTTCCCCATAAGAATAGCCTTGTCCTCAAGGCTGAAGCTACGGAAACTGTTGAAGGACAGTGGTTGGTTCCCAGGTCGTATATTCTAGAGAGGTGTATTTCCACTTGATCAGGACTTCCTTCATCGTGCGGTCACGTAGGTGTCCTTCTCGCATGTCAAAAACCTCTTCAGGTTGGACCCAGATTGAACTTTCTTCATCATATTCTAGTAGACTGGTTTGACTTCAGCAATGGTTCCTAATCACTTTCTTGAGGCATGAGACATGGAATACTGGATGGATTTTTGTAGTGGGCGACAAAGCTAACTTGTAGGTGACTTCTCCAATGCGCTGATGTACTTGATACAGTCTGTAGAATTTTGGAGGTAATTTTTGACAACCCTTGTCTTTGAGTCATGTTTGCTTATTTGGTAGTAGCCTCAAAAATTCCTGATCCCCTTCTTGAAATTGGCATTATGAATGATGTTGATCTTCCTGTTACTTCATGCATTTTTGAACTTGATGGAGATTCTCTTTGAGGTGGGCCAACATGGTTGTGTGGCTCTGTAGAATTTGATCCACTGCTTATACCTTTTAACATCCCTTGATAGAAGTGGTTGAAGGAGGGAGTTGACCATAAACTGCTTCTTATGGAGTCATTTTGGTGGTGGCATGATAGTTAGTGTTTTACCACCATTCAGCTAGAGGTAACCACTGCACCCATAGATGTTTCTTTTCTGAAGTGAAACAACTAAGGTAGGTCTCCAGACATTTGTTGATTGCTTCAGTTTGACCATCAATTTTATGATGATAGGAAGTACTGAGTTGTAGTTACATACCTTGTGGCCTGAAGAGTTCCTTCCAAAAGTTACTGGTGAAGATTGGGTGATGATCAGACACAATGGAATTGGGCATGCCATGCAATTTGAAGATCTGGTCCATGAATGATTGAGCTACCAAAGTCGGTGTAAAAGGGTGGGGTAAGGAAAAAAAATGAGCACACATAGAAAGTTTGTCCACAACCACCATGATGTCTGACTTGTTGCCTGACTTGGGAAGACCCATAATGAAGTCCATAGAAACCTCCTTCTAGATTGAGGCCGGGATGGGCAATGGTTATAATGTGCCTTGGGATTTGAA
This sequence comes from Pinus taeda, assembly GCA_000404065.3. Taxonomy (NCBI): domain Eukaryota; kingdom Viridiplantae; phylum Streptophyta; class Pinopsida; order Pinales; family Pinaceae; genus Pinus; species Pinus taeda. Next base: position 162,605 of record APFE031490100.1, read on the forward strand.
AGTTTCTCCTTTGTGGCACCGACATATGTCACACTTGGCTACAAAAGTAATAATGTCCTTCTTCATGCCTATCAAGAAGAATGAACGTCGAGTGCGAGCATAAGTCTTCTGAAAGCTTGAATGGCCTGTAGTGTGAGATGAGTGCAACTCCGCCAAAATGCAACTTTTGAGGGTGCATGTTGGTGATATCACAACTCTGTCCTTATAGCGAAGAATCTCATCCTGCTAAGAGTAGCCCATTGTGGAATTTGGATCTACCTGCAATTTATTAATGAGTTGGGAGAGAAAAGGATATGAAAACCATTCCTTGCGAGCCTCTTCTATCAATTCTGGAATGGGAACAGAGATTGTGAGCATGGTGCTTTCCTCCTCAAATTGGCATGATAATGCATTTTCTATGACATTTTCGCACCCTTTCCTATAAATTATCTCATAATCATATCCCAACATTTTGGAAAGCCACTTATTTTGTTGTGGCAAGGATAGGCATTGCTCGAAAAAATATTTAAGGCTTTGATGGTCTATGCGGATTTGGAAATGCTGCCCTAATAAGTATGGTCGTTAGGTATCTATTGCATGTAATATGGCCATTATCTCATTTTCATAGGTAGATTGTCCCAAATTTTTCCCACTTAGTTGTTGCCTAGTGAAGGCCAAGGGTCGACCTTCCTGTGTAAAGACTACCCCAATACCCATTCTTGAAGCATCACATTCAATTACAAAAGATTTGGTGAAGTTGGGTAGTGCTAATACTAGAGTGGAACACATGGCACGTTTGAGAGCTATAAATGCCTATTGCACTTCATCATTCCAGAGAAATGAATTTTTCATGAGAAGGTGAGTGAGGGGTGTAGCAGTGCGACCATAATTATGGACAAATTTGTGATAGTAGCTCGTGAGACCCAAAAATCCTCTCAAGCTCTTCAAGGTCTTTTCTTGATGCCAATCCTACATTGCTTGGATCATTTTGGGGCCCACCTTGACACCTTCACACCCCACAATGTGGCCCAAATACTCAACTTCTTCCATGCCAAAAGAGCACTTGGACATCTTGACAAATAATTTATGCTTCCGGAGAAGTTGCAAGAGAATATCTACATGTTGAAGATGTGTGGCCTAGGTGTGGCTATAGATGAGGATGTCATCAAAGAAAACAAGGACGAATTTCCTGAGATACGGTTCGAGTAGGTGGTTCATGAGGCTCTAAAAAGTGGATGGGGCATTACAAAGACCAAATGGCATGACCAAGAACTCATAATGGACTTCATGAATTTGGAAAGTAGTCTTTGGAATGTCCACTTCTTTCATGCGAATTTGGTGATAGCCCGAGTGAAGGTCGAGCTTAGTAAAGAATTGAGCCCCATTTAGTTCATCTAGCAAATCATCATCAACCGAGATGGGAAATTTATCTTTGACTGTCAACTTGTTGAGGGCCCTGATATTTGGACACATATGCCATTCCCCATCTTTCTTGAGCACCATGACCACATGTGATGAATAAGGACTAATGCTAAGACAAATGATGCCTACTTCTAGGAGTTCCTTGATGATTTTTTCAATTTCATTCTTTTGGGTGAACGAATATCTATATGGGCACACATTTGGTGTTTTGGCCCCTGGGACCAAAGTAATGCTATGATCATGTTTCCCTCTCGAGGGTGGAAACTCATGAGACTTGTCAAAGACTGGAAAATGGTTTTTTAAGATCTATTGCATCTAAGGATGAATATGAAGAGAAGTTGGTTCGAAGGCCTGGATGGCATTGAATTGGGCTATAACTCCATGGTGGCCCTTTTCTAATAATTTTTCCATCCTATGTGAGATGATGATAGAGGGAGCACCCGCTTGGAGTCCGCGAAAGGTACATGTGTGGCTGTTCTGCTTAAAGCTAATATATAACCCCTGAAAATACATTGTGATTCGGTTGAGTGTGTGGAGCCATTCAAGACCCAAGGAAATGCCACACCCTCCCATGTGTATGGCAAACATGTGTGTCTTTAACTAATAATCCCCCATTTGAAGTTTGACATTTTCACAGCGGCCTTCACATTTCATTATCCCCCCATCAGCAATTTGGAACTGCAAATTAGAGACTGATCTCACAAAACAATACACTACTTCAATGACTCCTTGATGGATAAAGTTATGTGTACTTTCACTATCAATCAAGACTACTATAGTGTGATGCTTAATAAAACCTCTGATTTTGAGTGTTTGGGGAGAAGAAATAACTGCCAAAGCATGAAGCAAGATAACTGGTTCGTCACGTGTAGTTGGGAGCGCATTGTCCAACTCTTTGTCCTCATCTTCCTCCTCTGGTTCCTCAAATGGTGGGGATTCCTTCGATGAACTGTGATTAGTAGCATCAATTTGAAAGAATTTCGGTTCCTTGCCCTTATGCCTCGAGGAGTATTTCTCATCACAGTAGTAACACAATACTTGCTTTCTTCTTTCTGCCATTTTTGCTGGTGACACCTTTTGAATCTTAAGTGTTTGGGTAGTGCTTGGAGCCTGGGTGGGGTGACCCTCGGCTATGAAATTTGGAGGAGTCGACTGAGCTGGTAAAGCGCATTCTACTTCACAAGATATCCTACAAGCATCCAACCATGAGATTGGGTGTTGCAGTCACACGTGTGCTTGTATAGCTTCTTTGAGACCACTGACAAAACATTCCAAGTAGAATTCCTCTCATAGACCTCTTGTGGGGAAGTCTAAAGCTTCAAAGGTTATAATATATTCTTGCACTGTTCTTGTCTCTTGGAGCTTAGTAAGATGACCCAAAAAATTAGATTCATGGTCAAAGTGATCCATAAGGGCTTTTGAGAATACCTGCCAAGTCACGGTCCTTCCATAGCAGCGTTGATGCCACTACTACCATTGCCATCTATCATTGTCCAAGTACATGCTACCCACAATTAGCTGAGTCGCATCATCTCTCATGTGATTCAATGTGAAATATTGCTCTATTTGTGCTAGCCATCTGGTCAGATGAGAGCCGTCAAATTTATACATATCTAGCTTTGGTGGTCACGGCTGGGACTGTTGGTGGTTTCCAAAGAGGTGAAGAGAGTGGCTAGACTTGTCCTCAATGTTTTCATTAAAAGAATATGCTTTTGATTGTTTCCCCAACTTTCCCTTTATGATTGTGGCAGCTAAGGTTTGGATCATCATCAATAATACGTCCAACTTTTATTCAAGGGTGTTGATCTTCTCATTGGCCATAGCTTGAGCTCTGGTTTGTACCATGCACTAATCATTACTACGAAAAAAATAAATAAAATTTGGGACCACCTGAATTTCTTTTTATGCTAACAAGTGAATGGTACCACCTTTCTTAGCTTTTTAACCTGACTCTTATGGGCTAAGTCTCCTATCAACGTCCCGGGAGGGTCTCAAACTCCTTTTCTTTTATTTTCTTTATTTTTTTTTTTTTTTTTTACTCCGAAAGGAGTTTTATTTTTTATTTTTTAAACTCTGAAAGGATTTTTACGCCTCGCTTGTGAATACTATAGTAGCCAAATCACAGAAAAGTAAATTAATCCCAATGTCCTACGAGAATCACACCCAGGTATAGGGGCCCACCCAAATAGTCAGATATGTCGGCGAAGCCTCAAATGCAGAGTATGAGTAGGAATGTGGTAGTGATCGAACCCTTGCTACTAGATCTGAATGGCGGATCTGATTGTGGGGACTAGTACAGAACCCAGCGACTAGATCTGTATGGTGGATCCGATAGATCTAATTGGTAGATTTGAATGGCGGATCTGAGAGATTTAAATGGTGGAACTGATTATTGCGGCTGTGATAGGACCCCACCTATTAGATTTTTTCTAGGAAAGATGATTCTTGATCTAGAGAGAAACAAGGGAACTATGGTCTCAAGGAGTGTCAGGCGCTACAGATCAGAATATAGATAAGGGTATGACAGTAGTACTCGGCCCAATATTTTAGGGCACTAACCAAGGAATATCAACCATACCCTTAGCCGTACAACCTGACTACCCTATCTAACACGTGAATAATCTCCACGAGTTTTGTTCTTGGTGTACTATAGCAGCAAGATGCCTGATGGTTTATCTATGGCAAAGTTTCAAGAATGCATAGGGGCCTTCCAATATACCCAGAGGGTACTTGGAAGATAGTCAATGTGTGGTTTTGTCTAATGCACTACTACTCGAAGGCGTACCCACAAGGATTACAAGGGAGTCCAATAAGCATGACCACCTCTTCTATTTCCTGCATGCATGCCTCCCCAAATCCACAAGTTTACGCACTCAATGGCATATCTCGAGGTTTAAAGACGTCAGAACACGTCTCTAGCCAAAAAAAAAAAATTCTCCCAAAAATTTATATCCAACCAACCCTGGAAAGTTCTCAGCTACAACTTGTTATGCTCTTGACCTGTGAGAAGATACCAAAATACTAAGTATGCAAAAAAATATACCCAAAACATAGAAAAATAAGAAATACCATCATGTATTTTATTATTTAGAAAGGAAAGCAATCTTCACTTGCCTATTCAAGGGGGCAACCTCCAATAGAGTTGGGATCAATTACAAAATAAGACATGGCACTCCTCGAGGGGAGTCTCTATCCTTTATATAGGATGCATACATTCAATACCATGGGTCAATACCATGGTTCTTATTAATACCATGACCCATACCCATGACCCATTTGCAACTAACTATGGTCCCTTCTTTAAATGTGGGTCAACCACTTACAATTATTAATATGGACTTTATTGACTCTTTACTTAACTATAACTACTACTCGACCCTATTACATAAATAAGGGGGTTAGTGTTGGACCCTAATGCTCAAATATTATTTCCCTCCCCCTTTCATTGACCAGGTCCTTGATACCCTTACAGGAAAAAAATATTTTTCCTTTTTAGATGGCTTCAGTGGTTATAACCAGATACAAATTGCACCCAAAGATAAAGATAAAACTACTTTCACATTCCCATCTGATACATTTTCTTATAGAGTGCTTCCCTTTGGTTTAAGTAATTCCCCGAATACCTTTCAAAGGGTAGTCCTGGCCATTTTTGTTGATCTAGAATTTGGAGAAATTTACATGGATGACTTTTATGTGTTTGGTGATTCTTTTGAGGAAGCTCTTGAAAATCTGGAGGAAGTACTTCTTCGTTGTCAAGAAGCCCATCTCACCTTGAGTGACAAGAAATGTAGATTAATGTGCAGGGCGGGAGTGGTACTTGGCCATTTGATTTCTAATAAAGGTATCCAGGTTGATCCAGGAAATATTGAAATCATTCTACATCTTCCTGCACCCAAAACTCAAAGGGAAGTAGGAGGTTTATTTGGGACATGGTGGTTACTATAGGAGATTCATTGAAAATTTTTCTAAGATACCTGCCCCTCTTTTCTGACTTCTAGCTAAGGATAGTGAATTTTCTTGGACCACATCTTGCCAATAGTCTTTTGAAACATTGAAGAAAAAGTTAGTACATGCACCAGTTTTGAGAGGTCCTAATTGGTCCCTACCTTTTCACATTTCCTCTGATGCTTCAAATTTGGCTATTAGCACAGCTTTAGGACAAGAGGAAGATAAGCTATCCTATGCTATTTATTATATTAGTAAGAATTTCTCTTCCACTGAATTAAATTATACAGTTACAGAGAAAGAGTTTTTAGTTGTAATTTTTTGCAATTAATAAGTTTAGGCACTATATTACAGGATATGAAGTATTTGTACATACTAATCATTCTGTAATTAAATATTTGATGAAAAATCCATTGACTAGTGGTGGAATGACTAGGTGGTTGCTATTGTTGCAGGAATTTAATATTACTATTGTTGATAGACCAGGAAAATCTGATGTTGTAGGAGATTTTGTTTCTAGAATAATCCTGGTGAAGCAATTCTTGTTAATGATGACTTTCCAGATGAACATATTTTTGCTATGTCAACATATTCTCCATGGTTTGCTGACATTGTTATTTACTTGGTTACTGGGAAACCACCACCCCACTTGTCTACTCATGAAAAGTGGAATATTATTCAGAAAAGTGCTGCATACTCCTGGATTCAATGAGATCTCTTTTACACTGGTCCAGATCTGATTATCCATAGGTGTGTAAGAGAGGAGGAAGTTTTTGAAATATTGAAATCTTCTCATGATGAACCTTGTGGAGGCCACTTCACTGACAAGCGGACTACATATAAAGTATTCTGTGCCGATTACTTTTGTCCTTCCTTGTTTAAGGATGTCTGACAATATGTCAGGTGATATGATAGTGGTCAATGAATGGGCCAGCCTAATCAAACCAATGAAATGCCTTTGTGCCCCCAAGTTATGATTAAGCCATTTGAAAAATGGGCTATTGATTTTATAGGGCCAATAAATCCAACATCATTAAGTAAAAAGCATATCTTGATTTGTGCAGATTTTGTTATGAAATCGGTAGAAGCTAAAGCTATTTCCTTTGCTATGGAAAAAGTTGTTGTTGATTTTCTTTTTACTGAAATCTTTACTATATTCGGTGTGCCTAGAGAACCTATTTCTGGCAATGGTTCGTAGTTTATTTCTAGCCTAGTACAGGGTGTGATGGAACAATACAAGATTCGGCATAGGAAATCCACGTCGTATCACCCGTAAGAAAATGGCCAGGTGGAATCCACAAACAAAGTGATCGAGTCCTATCATGCGGAAAGAGTTATGTTTGCAGACAAACCTAACCTCCCTAGGAGTCTAAGACTCTCTAGTGATAAACAAACCAAACAAGAGCAATCCTTCTCTAAACATACATTATTCTATGAGAAACCAAGTGTTTTCCGATCTTACCTTAGGTCCAACGCTTGTTGTAGCAGTCCAGCCTTGCTGATCCAGATGAGCTCCTCCTTCACTTTAAAACCTGCATACACTAACAAAGCAAACGATTACATAACACCTGAATATTCATCATAAAACAAAGCATATTCATCACATAGACCAAGGAGTACATGAAATAATTCATTAACAACAAATCATTGAGAAGAATGGACTTATTTGTATTAAGGAAAAAAAAAAGGAAACATTACAACCTAAGCCTTGGTGTTGTGTAAGCTCCTCCTAGGGTCCAACAAGAGATTTCCTCTACTTTGACAAGCTCACCCACTCCCAAGATGGAAACAAGGAAGGATAGTGATCTCTCCTCACAAGTCAACAATGGAAGTCCTAATTCCAGCAGCATTTACCCTTTGGAATGTTCAGCTTTCAACCTCCCCTCCTTTGGCCCAATGCCTGTATTTATAGTTTTCTAGAGGAAGTTATTCAGTTCCAACATCAATGGGATACTCCCTCTTTTGGATGGGGTAGC
>APFE031490100.1:174126-187431 GCA_000404065.3 Pinus taeda
AAGTTATTCAGTTCCAACATCAATGGGATACTCCCTCTTTTGGATGGGGTAGCTCCTCCCTTGATGGGATAAGTTCCTTTATCATAGGGATGCATGAACCATCTGGAGGCGCTCAATACACGTCAAACACTCTTCTAGAAGGCTTTAAAAGTGACCACAAGTAACTTTTTAAAGATGAAACTCGCGCCTTTTGACCTTTACAAGGGTACGCACCCATCCTTTGGCTTACAGAGCGTACAAGTACGCAGGCACAGTGTGTTTGGGATGCGTACACACAGGCAAGGTAGAGAAAACCTGCGTACCCAGAGATAAACATGTTTTTAAGTGACTTTCTCTCTTTTTGAAGTTTGACATGAAGAGAAGAGGTATGAGGCTTGACAAGGAGGATAATATGACTATTGATGGAGCCATATTAACTGTAGATAGTCATGGTGACAAATTTCAGTGTAACAAGTCCATTCTTACCAAGACAATAAATATGCATTGGAGAGACTAGGCTGGAAGATTACTAGAGGCTTTGTGGGCATATAGAACCACTTGGAGAAATAGCATGGGACATACACCATATGAGCTGGTATATGGCAAACAAGTTCTATTACCAATTGAATTCCATATCAAAACTTTCAGAACTACAGTTCAGTTAGGACTAGATCTCTCTAAGGCACAACAACAATGTCTTCTCCAATTAAATGAGTTAGATGAATTTCGTAGGGATGTTTTTCAGCAGAACATACTAATTCAGCAGCAATACAAAAGGTGGCATAACAAGTCTATTCAGTAAAAGAAATTCCAGCTAGGTGATTGGGTGCTCCTTTATGATTCTAGATTTAAAATTTTTTAAGTGAAATTCCATACATGTTGGATGGGACCTTATGAAGTGATTCGAGTATTCTAGAATGGAGCAGTATAATTTAAAACTTTTGATGGACAAAATTTAGAATTCTTGGTAAATGGACACAGATTAAAGAAGTATTGTCAGCCACTTACTAGGAAAGATTTTACATGGCAAGCCCAACATCAATTCAGGATGGTAGTGGTGAATGGTAATACCAACCTTTTGAAAACATGAATTCTTCTTCTTCTTAAAACTAAAAAAATAATAATAATAAAGTAAAGAAAAAAAGCATTTTCCTATAATTATGAAAATCAAGTAATTGAAATGATTGCAGAAGGATCAACTTGAAAACCAACTTGTTGGCACGAAGATAAAAAATTTCGAATAAAAATAAAATGTTTCTTAATCTTTAGATATGCTAGCAACCACCAAGTAAAAGCAGGTTCAGCAGAACCGACCATTATACAATTGGGGTAATTAGCATGGATATTTTTATTCAAGTAACGTTTAGTTTTCACTGTAGTTATTTTTTGTTGCACCAGTGTAGGCAGACCTTCTGGGAAATTTTCTGCCTTTATTCATATTCCACTTTCGTAATATTCCCTCAGTTTTCTTGTTCAATCCAAAAATGATTAACCTTCCCATATTCTTCTGAATTTACCTTGTCCGTTTGAAAAAAAAACCCACTTTACCCTTGTTTCTGGTAAAACTAGTGTCTTTTCGATCTGCTAGTCCCACTAAGATGGGTAGCTATCTTAGAAACAAACAATCAAACCAAATTGTGATTTCCTTTATGTATGATAGATAAGAGAGAAACAAAGGGGACCAACCTAGATGCTTTTCTCCTTGCTTGTTTCCTCTCTCCCTTGATAGAGATTGCCATTCTTCTCCCACTTGTCCCACTTTAGAGAATACCTGTAGAGGCAAAGAAAAATAACACCATAAAAGCATCTCAATCTATAATATCATAAACAATGCATAATCAGAAATACATTGACCATAAAATTGCATCCAAAAATAACAAGATTCACAAATACATGATTATATGGAGGAAAACTCAAAGAACTTTATCAATAGTAGAAGAGAGGATTACAACCCAACTGTTTGATCTAGCATCATCCTCCCAATATCAAAGCCCTCTTCACCTCATGAAAAGCAAGATCACCCAACAATAAAATGTCTCTTCTCAAGGAGAAACCAACAATACTTCCTTACAAAATACAAAATTCTAGCCTCTAGATCTCTCAGATGAGGGATCCATATATAGATGTCTTACAAGGGAGTGAGTTAGTTCTGGGTTTCTAATTAGTTTCATTCCACTGATACTTCTTGGTTCCACTTGGAGATTTCTTTGATCTCTTACTTATCCTTGGACGAATTCAGAGAGATAGGTGTCATATGAGAAGTTTCTAGAAGATTCCATGTGCATCTACTTAGCAAAATGTCTCTGCCATTTTTCTACTCTCGCTCATCGTACCCCACAGAAGGTTCTTTCAGTATGCATCACACCTGGTGAGTGTAACAGTCAGTATGCATCACACCTTGGCCATGGAGCAGTTAGTATGGTTTAGTTTTCGCCAATTCTGAGTGGTTTTTCATGTGGAACTTCTGGGAAATGATGTAATCAGTTGACCATGGTCCTTTAGGGTATGAAACAACACTTTTAGGGGTTAAAGAGTCCTTAGTTTATCAACATATATGATTTGGGTTGCAATGCCCAAATATGTCTATAATAGTTTCCCCCTAAAGCATGAGGTCGTAAATCTTCTGATGTCAGTTTAAATGCTTTATCGTGAGGATCCGAGGTATTCAAGCTGGAAGGTGACCTGTATAAGATACAATACAATACATCATCATCATATTATTTTCATGATCTAGCTAAGGCGGGCATTCCCATGCTCATTTTTATAAATTCATTTTCATGTACATAGGACAGATAATCGTCTGCTATTACAGACTAGTGATTCTTTATATGTAGAGTCATCATCCCTTAGCTTGGATGATCATCTATGTAGCTTCTGTGTACATTTGATGTCTTTATTTTCCTGAATATATCATTGCCCAGATGGATGAAACTAGATCCGGGGTCTTCAAACTAATTCAATCTTCACCCGATGTACAAGTTGATCCATGTGAAAAGATGTTATGAAGTCGAACATGGAAAGACATCTCCTGACTACCAACCAATGATGTAAGTTGTTAATAGGCACAAGAGGAATCATCGATAATGATAATGACCCTCAAGGTACCACATTAAAATTCATGTGGTGTGAATATATGAGTCAATTTCGAACACCACGTAAAATCTTTCGGTCAAAGGCCATTGATGTAAACCTGTCGCCGGAAGTAAGAAACTTGTCATTGAGGCATGCAAGCTTCAAAGTATTGAAAGGGTTGCTTCTAAGTCAACTTCTTAGGTAATGAGCTGCTGTTGACCGGAAGTTACCCATCGTAGGAGGACCTTAATGTATCCCACATCTATGACACGAAACAAAGCAAATGATTTTATGGAGGTGAAAATGATCTGATGATACAAGGTTCAGGAATGGAGGCCACGAAAAATGGAGGGTGAAGGTATTGCAGTGGATAAGGCGTTAGCTGGGTAGTGAATTCTATAAATGACTTATCTTGAACATGTGGCAACACTCAGATGGATTGGTAGTTTTAACCCCAAAATATGGATGGTGTGGAGGACCAATGGTGATATGACCAAAGAATAGAATAACCCAACCCAACTCAATCATGGTGATGGAGTGAAAGTGTCATGTTCAAGAGCGACCTGCTACCAATGTAGTTCTTCAAGTTTTCTTCCCTTTTTTCGCTAGTCATTGCTGACCAGTACCTATTTATTTTTTTCAAGGTTGAGAAGTATAACATATGCTTGTTATATAATTTTCCCTTTAGGAAAACTTGTCTCTATGTTTGGTGAGTTTAGCGACAGCGAAACTTGCTCTTGTCCGGATGGACATGTTTGTCGCTATTATTTTAACGACTTCAACAACAAGGATAACTCGGTCCTTTTCATCTTTAGAGAGTTTGAAAAGGGATGAAAAGGAAACTCCAACAACCCTTTTTCGTAGCATAATCCCTTAAGTCTGAGAAAAGTATAAAATAATATGAAAGGGATGACTTTTCGATTGATTTAGCAAGCTGAAAAAGACAAGCGCTCGATATTTTTGTGGGGTGATCCCTTAGGTCTAAAAAGATGAAAATGTAGAGGAGGGATGGAATTTCCTTTTACTTTAACGAGGCTCTATAAAGGCCAGTAGCTTGGCAATATTTTCATATTTAACGAGTCTAAAAAGAGCTTAAAAGAGACTTGTTTTTCAGGAACAAGTGATGTTTTTGGGTAGCAACTAGTTCTAGGTATGTTTGGAACTTCTCAAAACATGGCAGTGTGAAGAGGGTGGCTAACACGATTACTCATCACAACTGTTCCTGAAAAGGGTAAACAATCAAGTGGAAGTGTATGATTGGCCAAAATAATGGAAGTGACAGTAAGAACACAACCAAGGCTTGAAAGGCTGATAGCATGGCAATCCCAAAGGTTGTTTACTGAAGGTGGGCTTATTTTTTTAAAGAGCTTGAACCTTTCATTAACAGAGTGGCGGGTTTATTTCTAATGAGCTTGAACCTTGCGGAAACATTTTTCATGATAATAGTCAAAGATGTTCAATTTACCATTAACACACTAGATTCTTTCGACGGTCATTGATGAGCCCCAGAATTGGGTAACTTATTGGGGTCATTTTGCTTAAATTTTCTTTGTTAATCCACCATTTTTCGTAGTTTATGCATGTTTTTTGAGTATATTTACATTATTTGAACGAATGAGGATAGTCACTTGACCAAGGAGGCTAACACATTATTAATGCAGATTTTTGGACAAATTTTGGGCCAAGGCCAAGAAATTATGAGCCAGATGACAGCCAAGGATGAAGGAACAAGGGTGAGGATTTCTAGGAAGGGTGTCCCATGCATTAAATGGCCCCTTCCTCGAAATCTCTACCCTCGGCTTGGATTTTAGCAGGCCACCGAAAAGGATTCCCAAGGGCAGCCAAGTAGTGTTGCGTAAAGTGGTTGATCATTGGCAGTTTGAGTAGTCGAGACCCTTGAGTTAAGGAGGGTTATTGGAGACCCTCATAGTGCATAAATAGGAAGGCTTCCAGCCTTCGTAGGTAACTTTTGGAACTATTTTATTTTTCTCTAAAATGTTGTTATTTTCTTAGATCATTTTGTAGCTGCTCCTATATAACTTTGTTGTGACATGGTTATTTTTTAGTAATGGAAGGCAAATTTAGTTTTCATCAGTTCTGAGTTTTTCTTAGGAGCCTGTAGCTCTTGGGGTTGGGCCCAACTCAAGTGCCAAGGATTCCTTTGTGTATTGTTATTTTCTTTTTATGTCTTTGCAAAATAAATTTTGTTAAGTAGATTAGAATCTTGCTTGGTTACCTAGATCATAGTTGATGGTTAAGAAGGCTTTTCATGTTCAGATTGATTTGATAAGTTAATAATAGGGAAGTTCTTTAGAAAAAGGATATCAAGCACCTCGGATCTCACCTCTCCCTCGGTGGGATCATGAGCTCGGACCAAGGTGGCCTTGCTGCCACCAAAAACATTGTCTTTGCTTCACCATGCGATTATTAGTGTTATTTTCTCATTTTTCGAAGTTGATATCAGTTTTGGTTACATGCTTAGGTTCATGATTGCTTAGTTGCATAGTTAATTCACATGATTTTGTTGCAAATAAACTTCTGTTTGTTTTCTTTGTTGTTATCTAGGTCAGACTAGGTCAAAGTAATTAGGTCCTTGATTTTCGAAGTCTTTGATTGTTCAATTTGAAAAATAACTTGCAGAGCACCTGTAATACTTCTTTATCTGCTCGTACTCCATCAATCCCAACTGCTCCATATTCCAACCTAGATTATTTCCTTACGTTTGCAACATTCGCTCGCTTTGCCCTAAATTCCCATATTTTTGTGCAACATTGCTCTACCGCTCCTTGAACAAACCCAACCATCCTCGCCACTACTAAGCTCCATTCACCAAGTCCTGGACCTCCTCACACCCTTATCTCAACTCCATACCCACTCCTTCACCTTTCTTCCTCCATATCTGAAATCCCCTTTCTGAACATCCTGTAGAAAATTACAGAACATCTTGTAGAAATTCCAGAACATCCTGTAGAACCCCTGCAGACTTCCTGTAGAAGCTCATGAAAGCGGTTTCTTGATAGCCAAACTCTGTGAAACTCTTTGGAAGGGGGCTAGGGAACCCTTATACCCTCTCCAAACCTTCCCAACCTCCTGCAAGCATTCCCTCTCGCTAATCCACCTCTGCACAGTCAAAAACAGTGAAAAGCACATGCATGATAATTCTGACAACTTATTCAAAAATACAAAAAGATGTTTTCTTCCAGTTTTACTATAGAAGTATCTTAGACACATGCATTTTACCTTCCTAGAAGTCAATGGCATCTCTTCCAGTAGCTTGCATCGTCTTTCTTGCATCAGTAGGGCTAGTTGGTAAAATTAGGGTTTGTTAAGGTTTGCATTTCCCTTCAGCTTCTCAGTTTCTTTTCGCAAGTAGATTAGCTTACTTTGAGTTAGATTCCATCCATCAGTTAAAAAGCTTCTACTTAGAGCTCATAGAATTTGGCTTAAGCTGCTAGTGGACTTGTGCCAGCTGACGAAGTGACAACTGCGGCAAGAGCTCGTACTTGTGCATATAGCACCATCTCTTCCAAGTTTGTTACGAACTACCAGGTTGATAAAAGTAAATAAGGGAGTCCCAGGAGTTGTAGCATTATTGTTGCAATACTCGAGCCCAGCATTATTTTTGGCACTGTTGCTGGGGAAGCATCAAAGTATTTTTTATTTCTTCTTTTCTTCTATTTCCTACCACAACCTTCTACTAAGTAGTTTATTTCATTTCCATTCTGCAATTTCATTGCCGCAAAAGTAGACTAGACATTTCCTGCTTTCCTAGACTAGCATTTCAATTCTACAAGCGTAGATTAGAATTTCAATTCTACAAGCATAGATTAGCATTTCAATTTTACAAGCATAGATTAGCATTTCAACTCTGCAATTTCAATTTTGCAAGCGTAGGCTAGCATTTCATTCTTGCAATTTCATTTCACCAAAATAGATTAGTCCTTTCCTGCTTTCATTTCAATTCCACATTTTCATTTAAGCAAGATAGATTTTAGTTAGTTGCAATTCAATCTCTTTCAGTTTTGCAGGTACAAGCAGAAAAAAAAAACAAAAGCAACCAAAAATATTTCATTTCATGCCTCGTAGGAGCAGAGACATTACCAGAAAATTCTTACCCAACACCCCCACCACATCATAGAGTGACCCTCCTCTCTTCTTTGGTGGCCATGATCCATAAGAACTATAGGTGAACCTACAGAGATATACGAAGATCCTATAATAGAAGAAGAGCAAGGGAACACCCCTCTTGAGACCATGGCTAAACACAAAAATCATATAGGAGATGACGAGAGAATGGAAGGTGCCTTTCCCATCCGAGAGACCAATGGGGACATGAAAATGAAAAACATAAGTCCCTCAGGCTTACCTCACTTCCATGGGTTGACCACTGAAGACCCTGATACCTTCCTGTTTGAGTTTGTTTTCCTTTGTAGAACTTACGACTATGCTGAGGACGAGCAAAAGTTGAATCTCTTTCCTTCTACCCTCAAGGATGCAGCACTACGCTGGTTCATGGGGTTACCTAGAAATAGCATCACCACTTGGGCTCAGATGCATCAGGCCTTTAACAAAAAATACAGGGACTGTTGTAGGTCAAAGGAAACAAAGGGAGAGATCTTTCAGATGACCATAGGAAATGATGAGTCTTTAGAAGACTAAGAGGAAAGGTTCCAACTTAGCTATAAACGGGCCAGGTGCACACTTGATCCTGAATCTCTGAAGCTGGTTCTACTCTGAGGAGTCCCTTAAGACCTTCTAGATACCCTTCATTTGCTAGCTGGAGGAGACATCTACCAACTATCTTATGAGGACATAAATATTGTGTTTAGAAACCATTCTAGGGAAGCTTGGAAAAGAGGTAGGGGGAATCCACTTCTAGCTAGTACCACCTTCTCCAAGCATGAGCTTGCTAATCAGCTGGAAGAACTCAAAAGTGAGATGAGACAGAACATTGCCATGCAACTTGATACTTTCCAAACCCAACAAAAGAAAGAGGAAGCTGAGAGGGCTTTGGCCATTTTCTATCCCAGATGTATGAGGAAGCACCCCAAGAACAAGTGTCAATTGCACTCAGTAGAGGTATGTTTCGTTTGTGAGGAAGACAACCCCACAAACCAATGCCCAACCTTGCCCAGATTTAAAGCCATGTACCAGGGGACTGAGGCAACCACTGAACCTTTCTACTTCCTCAACCAAGGGAGGCCGCATGGGCCCAGACCTTACTAGTAGAGGATGCAAGGGACATCCCAAGCTTATTATAGCCCCAACCAATCCGCTCAAATACCTTCTTGGGGTTCCCCTACTCATCCTTCCTGGTCTACACCTCCTCTGTGGTCTTATCAATCTCAATACCATACTCAACCTACTGCTCAATCATTTCACTCACATGTCCAGCCACAGCCTCAGTGAAATGAACCTCCGCAGGGGTGGAGGCCCCAATACAACTCTCTTGCCGCCATTCTACCTCCATCACCTAATCAACCAGAACCATTAGCTCCTGCTCATCCAAGACAACCCCAGATGCCTACTCAACCGAACCGGAACCCCAACAAAAGATAGGCCCAACAGGTATACACTAGGAAGACAAAATGCCCTACCTATGTTGTGGAGATCCAAGAGATCAACCTAGGATCTGGGAAGGTCCTTCTAGACTGCCAACTTCCTCCCCTAGAGGATGAGGAAGAAAAATAGGAAAGTGAACCCAAAGCCATTCCACCCTTTCCTAAGCGACTAACAGTAACCACGCAAACAAACCCAGAGGAGACTGAACTTCTGGGAGAATTTAAGCAGTTGCGTGTGAAAATACCACTTCTCCATGCCATAAAAGATGTACAAATATATAACAAATTGATCAAGGAGAAGTATTTCAGGCACCCAAGCAGGCGCAAGAGAGATGCCCCAACTATCAATGTCATAGGACAACTATCGGATCTAATGTTGGGGAAAGTAATCTGTCCAACATATTTGGACCCTGGGAGTCCTGTAGTTGATGTCCACATCCATGGCACCATAAACCCCCACACCTTGATCAATCTAGGGGCTTCCATTAATGTGATGAACAGGGACACTATGCTTAAACTCAACCTTCTGAGTTCCTTAAGGAGGACCTCGACAATACTGAGGTTAGCAAACCGCTCCATCGTGACTCTGGTTGGAAGAGGGAGATGAGGACGAGGTCTACTTTGCACCTTTGTACATAGTAGAAGCCACCAGGGGAGGCCCTCAAACCGAGCATGAGTTGATTGAGAATTTGATTCAAAACCCACCTCTTGGTGCATTGTCATTTGTAGAGTTGGTGGAAGATACCCAAGCCAATGCTTTAGTGGACCTTTGTGTGACTGTTCTAACCTCTCCTAGAGTTAAGAGTGTGGAATTTGGCCCCAAAAGAGCCTTAAAGATCAACTCCTCCCTATCTCCCTCCCAGGAGAAGGAGCTGTGTAGCTTATTGAACAATCATTTGGATGCTTTCGCTTGGAGCTATAAGGAGATGAAAGGAGTCCACCCTTTGGTATGTACCCATCACATCTACATTAAAGAGGATTGTAAACCAGTCAAGCAGCCTTAGAGGAGAATGAATCCAACCCTTAAAAACATTTTTAGTGAAGAATTGCAAAAATTGTTTGATGCAGGATTCATCTACCCCATCTCTGACAGTGAGTAGGTCTCATCTCTGGTGCTTGTGCCCAAGAAAAATGAGAAGTGGAGAATTTGTGTAGATTATCGAGAACTTAACAAAGCCATAAAGAAGGACCATTTCCCTTTGCCCTTCATAGATCAAGTGTTGGATGGACTGGCAGGGAAGAAGTTCTTCTCTTTCCTAGATGGGTTCAACGGGTATAATCAGATCCAAATCAGCTCGGAGGACCAAGATAAGACCACCTTCACTTTTCCATGGGGTACCTTTACCTACTGGGTCCTTCCCTTTGGGCTGTCCAATGCTCCTGCCACTTTTCGGAGAGTAGTATTGAGCATATTCGCTAAACTAGTTCATGATTCGGTGTAAATCTATATGGATGACTTTACTCCTTATGTGTCCATCTTCGAAGAAGCATTGACTAACCTGGGAAAAGTTTTAACCAAGTGCATTGAGATGAACCTATCCCTCAGTCCTAAAAAATGTGAATTCTTGATGACTGAGGAGACTGTGCTATGTCATACAATTTCTCAGCAAGGATTACAGGTGGATCCTAACAAGATCGCGATCATCCAAAAGGTTCCACCTCCTCAAAAGGTTAGAGATGTTCAGAGTTTTCTAGGCTTGGCAGGATATTATAGAAGATTCATTAAAGATTTCAGTAAGCTAGCCTCACCATTGTTTAGCCTTTTAGGGAAAGATGTTGAGTTTAGATGGACTAATGACTGCCAAGAGGCTCTAGATGAATTGAAAGTTAAGCTAGTATCCACCCCGATCTTGAGAGGTCCAAAATGGCCCCTACCTTTCCACATCCACATCGATGCCTTGAACAAAGCCATAGGGGCAGCCTGAGGACAAGTTGAGGAGAAACTACCATACGCCATATACTTTTTCAGCAAAAACCTATCTAAGGCAGAGATGAACTATACTGTAACCAAGAACAAGTTCCTGGCTGTAGTCCATTCCCTGAACAAGTTCAGACACTACATCACTCGTTATCAAAAATTCATACACACTGATCATGTTGCAATTAGATATTTAATAAATAAGCCTGATGTAAATGCTCGTATCCTTAGATGGTTACTTTTGTTGCAGTAATTTGATTTAACTATTTTTGACAAGCCAGGTAAGGAAAATGTTGTTGTTGACTTCTTGTCTAGATTGGATTTATGTGTAGGTGAAGAAGGGAAAGTGGATGACCAGATGCCAGATGAACACCTATTTTCTACCTCAGTACTCTCTCCATGGTTTGCTGATATAGAAAATTACGTGGTCTCAACATAGTTCCCTCTGCATCTATCCTCAAAGGAGAAGTGCAGAATTGTGAGGAAGAGTGCCCCATTCACTTGGATCGGGGGCAACCTATTTAAACATGGCCTAGATCATATCTTGAGGCGTTGTGTTAGGGAGGAGGAAGTCTTTGACATCCTCCTAACCTGTCACAATGGACTCTATGGAGGCCACTTTGTAGCAAAAAGGACTGCCTTCAAAATTCTATAGGCAAGTTAGTATTGTCATACTCTTCATCAAGATGTCAGAAGATACATCAGCCAGTGTGATCAATGCCAGAGGATGGGGAAACCAACTCCAAGGGATGAAATGCCCCTCCAACCTCAAGTGACCTTTGAGCCATTTGAGAAGTGGGGCATGGATTTTGTGGGTCCTATCAACCCTCCTTCAAATCAAAGGTCTTACATCATTGTGTGCATCGACTACCTGACAAAGTGGGCAGAAACAAAGGCAATCAAGGCAACAACATAAGAAAAAGTGGCTGAGTTTTTAAGAGAAAATATATTCTGCAAGTTTGGCTACCCAAGAGAGTTAGTCACTGATCAAGGAAGCCAGTTCACCTCTAACTTGATTGAAGACCTGCTTGCTCATCTCAAGATCAAGCACAAAACTTCCACCCCATATCATGCACAAGCAAATGGGAAGGTGGAAGTCACTAATAGAGCGTTGGAAGAGATTTTGACTAAGGTGGTGAGCAGCAGCAGAAAGGATTGGACAGATCGCCTGGTTGAGGCCACCTGGGCCTACAACACCACTTGGAAAACTACAATAGGTTTCACACCTTATGAGCTGGTCTACGGGAAGAAAGCTTTGTTGTCCATAGAGTTTGAGTACAACACATTGAGGGTGGCAGCTCAGCTGGACCTAGATCTCAACCATGCTCAACGTGAGCGATTACTGTAGCTAAATGGATTAGATGAATAGAGAATATAGGCCCTCCTTCACTCAGAAGTAGTTCAACTCCAGAGGAAGATATGGCATGACCAACACCTTAATGAAAAGAAATTCCAACCAAGAGATTGGGCGCTGCTGTATGACTCAAGGTACAAGGATTTCAAAGGGAAGCTGAGGAAAAGATGGTTAGGACCATATACAGTGGAGAAGTGTAATGACAATGGTTCAGTCCTTATCAGGACCATTGATGAAGAAGCCATCCCCATTCTTGTCAATGGGCATATATTGAAAATCTATAGGAAACCCCTTTCAAGGCAGGAGTTCATTGAAACTTTGGACAAATCAGTGCTGGCAGTGGAGCAGAACCCTACCTCTATTCCACCCACACCTTGATCATCATTTAAAAAAAAAAAAACACAGGAATAGAAAGATCCTTGCATGAAAACCTCTCTGAGGTACCCAAGGTAGACAGTGAGAGTGAAAACCTCATGGAGGCGCCCCAGCTGTCTCTAAAAAAAAAAAGGTGGAATAACAAGATCCTTGGGTGAAAACCTCTTTGAGGCACCCAGGGAATATAACGAGGGTGAAAACATCATGGAGGCGCCCTAGCTGTCTCTAAAAAAAAAACAAAAAAGAGAAGAAGAAAAAAATAGAAAGAAAAAAGAAAATAAGGAAAAAAGAAAAAACAGGCCTAATCTCTGTGAATTAATTGCAGGTTGCAGGGAATACATTGTAGGTAAGGAGGGTCATGCAAACTGAGGATAGGGGTCTGTACCAGGCTCTAGGACATCCGTTCAGAAACTCCCTCCATGGCCACTCGCCTTTCCTAGGATTTGATCACATTCAGGTTGAGATTCCACCTTCTACAAGAAGTTTTGGGCTTTCTACAAGAAGTTTTGAGCTTTCTACAGGAAGTTATGTATTTTTACAGGAAACATCCTATAAAACCTTCAAACAAGCCAAATTCAATTTTGAAAGGGAATCTAATAGTTAGCATCAGTTTGTTAGGCCTGTAGCCACCCCTCTATTCAACCCGTCACCATGTGGCACCCTGTTCCATCTCTTTACACCTCTGTCACCCACCTTGTTATGTGTTCCTACACAGTCATACAAGAAATCCTATTTTCCTCAGAATGGAAGCAAAAATTTTTAAGTGACAAGTCCAACAACAAAGTCTCGCACACTCTACCTATCCAGGATCCATCTAGACTCTTCATCAATGCATCCGGTCCTCGTATGCAAAATGGCCCTGCTCGTTTAGCCTGCATCCCAGGAGGAGAAGCAGCTACACGACATCCTACAGGAATCCTGTAGCAACTGATCCCTTTGGAACACATACTCTAGAGGTAGGGAAATTTGAAATCAACACAGGGAACATGTAAAAAGGCTCCTCTTGGATGTGAACACATCCTCGACAGCTGAAACCAAACAGAACC
>APFE031490101.1:5416-16048 GCA_000404065.3 Pinus taeda
GATAAATGTTGCTTCAGTCGATCTCCTGTTAGCTTGTGAGCACTTGATTTTCAAATCACCCTAGTAAACTTGTTCGTTCTAGACCTTTGTATGAATGAGTCTAGAAGTCGATAGGCTGAATTACTTATATTCTTTCGATCTTTTGATAAAACACATTGGCTTCAAAAATACATACAAGAGCTAATCCAGATCCTAACCCGCCCCCTGTCTACGACAATCCAAACTTGATTCGAAAAACCCTTCGTCAAGAAAGCTCGGCGACTCCCGTGGTTAAATCCCATTCATGTCCTGCAATTTTTGAATATCTTGAGGAACTTGCTTTTGATGAGAAGTTTGAACTGTCATTGTTCAAAACCAAGTCTGAAAATGCTCTTGATTCTATAGTTACAAATCCTGATTTCGCTGCTGCCCTTCAAATCGAAAAGTCTAACAAGTCTATTGAGAATTTCATTTTAAGAAAGCTCCAAACTAAAATTGAGATTACGAATATCATTGATTTTCTAGAAACTACATCTGCTACCATTGGATCATCTATTACGGCATCCACCTCTAGACATCCTACTAAACTTCCTTTCATTCCTACCATCCCTGTGCAGCCCATTATTTCTGATCAGAAGTTTGCAATCAATTCACCTTCATCTACTGTTTCCACGCCTAAAACTGCATCTCCTCCGCACACACCTCCTCATACACCTCATGCCTCAGGTGCACCTACTCCCCCAACATCTACAAGGCCGACTGTAAATCCACCAAGAACCATGGCTGCCAGATTTGCACCCCTTGCTTTACCGGCCAATTTGGATCCTATGCCTGTTGATTATCAGAGAAAGATTCCTATATTCGATGGCACACCATAGAGTATATCAGCTCAGCAGCATATTGTCATAATGACGGACTTTTTGGACCTGCATGAAATTGATGCGGAAAATGTTTCAATGAGATTGTTTGCCCAGACTTTTGGAGTAGAGGTTCATAAATGGTTCAGAGCTTTACAAGCAAGGAGTATCAATACATTACAGGAACTTCAGACTTTGTTTCTAGATCGGTGGGAGATGAATAAAGATCCGTTGCAAATCACTTCATAGTATACAACCATCAAGCGTAATCCTGGTGAGTCCGTTCAGGATTATGTTATCAGATTTAATGCAGTGTATAATGCAATTCCAGATGACTTAAGACCATCTAAAAAGTCAGTTCTTCTTAAATTCCCGGACGGTTTTGATCCGGAAATGGCCTATTCACTACGAGACAGAGATCTGCCTACCTTAGAAGATATGCAAAAGATTGTTGTTAGTGTTGAGGCAAATCTGAATGATAAAAGAGCACGATTGAAAGCAGAGAAAAGAGTGACTATAAAAGAAGAGTCTACATCAAAACCACCTTGGCTTCGTGAGATGGAAAAAATGTTCAAAAGAATGAACCTTGATAAATCAGAAACACAAATTCGTAATCCAAATTACCGTGGCCAGCAATAGCCACAGTTCAGAATTAAGCAGTGTGAACAAAGAGCATAAGAGCCGGCAGCCCAGCAGCAGATTAAGACTCCTCTTTTGCAGAATTTTGTGAGTCAAGATTCAGATCATGATGTTGATGTAGTAGGGGAACAAAATCACTTCTTCACTCCCGACGATCTGCCCATTTACATCACTGAAGAAGAAGAGTATGGAGAAATTTCAGTCGCCCAGCAAGATGAAGATTTTATCTTAGCAAATGATGCAGATTTAGATGATTACCAAAGAGGATATTTGAATGCCTTATCCACTCAACAAAAGCAGTACTCATTGAGAAACCGAGATGTGCCCATCAATCCAATTCAGAAAAGAAAAGAAGCTACAGCACCAAAGACAGATTCACCCATACCACAGAAGAAAGGAAAAGAGACAATTGATCCCACAACTAGCAAGATATCATCAGCAGAAAGGACAAATTAGGCAAGTATGATCAAGGATAAGAAGGAAGTTCCGGTCAAAGAAGTCGAAAAAGTTTCAGCATTTAGTTTGGAAAATGAAATTTCCAAATTAAAAATATCCATTCCTTTGACCTAATGTTTGACATGGTAAACGTTGAAGATGATCAACCAGAATTGATATTTGGGCCTGCATTAGATGGTGAGTCCCCTGACAGTGATGTTCCTCCCTTTTATATCAGTTTGAGATTGCATGAATATGTATTGCACAATGCCATGTTCGATTCAGGTGCTTCACACAATTTGATGCCAAAGGCGATCATGGAGAAGCTGGGACTAGACATTACAAGGAGATATCATGATTTGTATTCATTTTATTCCGGCCGTGTAAGATGTATCGGGCTCATCAAATATTTGGTTGTTAGCTTAGACCAAATTCTAGCGAAGAATGTTTTGATGGATGTGGTTGTGGCAGACATTCCTCCGCGATTTGGGATGCTCCTTTCGAGATCTTGGGGAGCAAAATTGAAAGGTACACTACAGTTAGATTTATCTTATGCAACAATTCCAGTCTTTGGTCAAATGAGAAAGTTATATCGAGAGAAAAAGATGAAATACATGATAACCAGCAAAGAGAAGCCAATCAATCATCCTGTAAATTATGTACATATAGATTTAGAGTCGTTTGTGTTTCTTGCTGATAGTTTTAATGATCTAGATAGTCAGTTAGTTCAGGCGTAAGATATACCAGAAATCACTGAGAAATTTAGAGAAGTTCTGCAAAAAGAAAGAAGAGAAAAGCAAACTATTATGGAGCAATCAGCTAAAGAAAATGGGCAGCAAACAGAAAAAACAGAGCCGATGCAATTTCAACGTTTAGAGGACGATGAAGATGGTCTTTGGACCATGGATTTTGATGGTGCAGTAGCTAGTGATGGAGCTGGAATTGGTGTTTGGATTCGCAATCCTTTTTCCACTACAGATAAGGTTCCAAGCAAAGTGAGAGTGTGTTCTTACAAGCTAGCATTTGATTGTTCTAATAATGAAGCGGAATATGAAGCTCTAATTGCTGGACTTAAGATTCTTAGAAAGCTGAAAGCGAAAAAGATTGCAGTCTATGGTGATTCAGAGTTGGTGATAAAGTAGGTTAAAGGTGAGTTTCAGGCCAAGCATCCTCGCATGAGAGCTTATCGAAATGCAGTCTTAGATATTTTGAAGTTATTTTCTGATCATACCTTGACATGTGTGCCTCGCATACAAAATGGTGTTGCTGATGGACTTGCTAAGGCAACAAGAAACTTAAAAATTCCGTTGAATTCCAGCAACAAGTTTGAAATTCATGTGAAACACCGTCCCACTGTTCCAGACAATCAACGATGTTGGCAAGTCTTTCAGGATGATGAGGAGATTAATCAGTTTTTGCAGAATAAGGGTAAGTTCAAAGACACCTCCATAGATACAGAACATGATGATGGTAGTGATGATACACAAATAAATCAAATGGAAGTATTGCAACTTAAAGATAACATCATTCCTAAGGGATTGATCCCTTTGGAAGAACTCTTCGACCAAGATGATGTAGCTCGTAAACCAACATTGAGGTCGATTGAAAAGGGCGTTGAAGAAGTAAATATTGGGCTAGATGAGAATCCCAAGATGGTAAAATTATCAAAATCATTATCACCAAAGGTAAAGGTAGAATATGTTAAATTGTTGTCTTTATTTTCTGATGTTTTTGCATGGGATTACTCAGATTTAAAAACATATGACACAAATATAATCCAGCATACTATTCCCATTAAGTCAAATCAGAAGCCTTTTCTTCAAAAGTTGAGGAGAATCAATCCAAAGCTACTACCATCGATTGAAAAAGAGGTAAACAGATTGTATAAGTCAGGAATGATTGTGCCTATCCGATTTTTAGATTGGATATCAAACTTGGTGCCCGTGAGAAAGAAAATAGGTGCGATCCGTTTATGTATTGACTTCAGAAATTTGAATAAGGTTTCATTAAAAGACAATTATCCGTTGCCAAAAATGGACCACATATTGCAGTGAGTAGTTGGAGCATCAAGGATGTCACTACTCGACGGCTATTCAGGATATAATCAAATTCTAGTGCATGAAGATGATTGTGACAAGACAGCATTTACCACTCCGTGGGGAACGTTTCATTATGCAAAAATGCCGTTTGGTTTGAAGAATGTAGGAGCCACCTTTCAGCGTGCAATGGACATGGCTTTTGCCAATGAGAAAGATGTATTTTTAGTTGTTTATCTTGATGATTTAACTGTGTTATCAAATTCTATTGAAGAACATTTGTATCATTTGAAAATTGTCTTCCAAAAGTGCAGAAAATATGGCATTTCACTGAATCCGAAAAAGAGTCTTTTTGCAATGGATGAGGGCAAGCTCCTTGGCCACATCATATCTAAAGATGGCATCCGTGTTGACCCTGCATGTGTTGAAGCCATTCAGAAAATCGAACAGCCCCAAAACAAGAAAGAAATACAGTCCTTTAATGGTAAACTGAATTTTCTGCGTCGCTTCATTCCAAATCTAGTGGACCATCTTAGAGAAATCACGAGCATGCTGAAAAAGGACAGTCAGGTAAAATGGACCAAAGAGGTAGTGAAATCATTCAATTTAGTGAATTTAGCTCTTTCTTCATCTCCTATTTTAATCAGCCCAGACTACACGTAGGATTTTATTTTGTTCTCATTTGCTTTTGAGCACACTTTGGCAGCTGTATTAATGTAGAAAAGGGAAGGAGTTGAAAAGCCCATTGCTTTTTTCAATTGGATTATAAGAGATGGAGCATTGAAATACAACATTATTGAGAAACAAGCACTTGAGCTTGTAAAGGCCTTGAAAGATTTCCGTGTGTATATATTGCATTCCCACATTCGAGCCTATGTTCCTAACGCAGAAGTTAAAGATATTTTGGTACAGGCAGATCTAGAAGGCAGGCGGGGTAAGTGGATTGCTGCGTTGTTAGAGTATGATGTGGAGATTAAACCAACCAAACTAATGAAAGGACAAGGACTTGCCAAGTTAATAGCTGAAACAAATCTGCAAGTTCTAGATGTAAATTTGATTGCTGCTATGTCCGATGAAGATGAGGAGAATTCATCAGTTCAGGTATCTGATATGTTTCTTTCCTCCCCTTGGTATGCTGACATTTTATATGTACTTCAGAATTTGTCTTCACCTCCCGGAATGCCTAGAAATAAAAGTAGAACATTGAAATTGAAAGCTGCACAATTCTGCATACTAGATTCTGCATTGTTTTGGAAAGACCCTGGTGGAATGTTACTGAATTGTTTGGTAGAGGAGGAAGCCAAAAGAGTTGTGGAAGACTTTCATAGAGGCGATTGTGGAGGCCATCTGTTTTGGAAAACCACAACAAACAAGATTCTAAGGGCAGGTTATTATTGGCCTTCACTGTTTTCATATGTATATAAGGCTGTTAAAAATTGTCACGAATGCCAAATTTTTGAAGGGAAGCAGAAACTACAGCCTTTGCCTCTCAAACCAATTGAAATTAGTGCACCTTTTCAGCAGTGGGGATTGGATTTGATTGGGGAAATCCATCCGGCATCGTCAGGACAACATAGATGGATATTGACAGGCAAAGACTACTTCACGAAATGGATTGAAGCGATTCCTACTCGACAAGCCACGGATGTGGTAATTATCTCTTTTCTTGAAACCAATATTTTGTCACGTTTTGGATGTCCAAGTAAGTTAATCACAGATAATGCAGCGGCATTCAAGTCAAAAAGGATGGTTGAGTTTTGCTATAAGTACAATATTAGCTTGGGACATTCAACCGCATACCATCCTCAAGGAAAGGGATTGGAAGAGTCATCTAATAAATCTTTGGTTAATATCATTAAGAAATTGCTGGAAATCAATAAAAAGGGCTAGCACAAGAAGTTAGTAAATGCACTATGGGCTGATAGGGTGAACCAGAAAAAAGTCTATTGGCATGTCTCCTTTCGAGTTGGTATACGGGACAGACACAGTTTTTCCTACTTCGCTTGCTGTCCCGGTAGTCAAATTTCTCCAGGAAGCCAGTAGTGAGGAAGATCCTATGCAGAGAAGGATTAATTAGATGATTCATTTACAGCAGACACGGGAGGAGGTATTTCAAAACACTTGCAAGTTGCAGGAGTGCATAAAAAAGATTTATGGCCGGAAGGCAAAAGCGGACACATTTCAGCTAGATGAGGTAGTTTTGAGGTGGGATGCTCGACATGAAGACAAAGGAAAGCACGAAAAATTTGAAAACTTATGGAAGGGTCCTTATAAGATTGCAGTGTATCGTGGCCAAAACGATTTTCTTCTCAAAGAAATGAATAGAGATGAGTGTACTGGAGGGCCGATTAATGGTCGGCTGCTAAAGCGATACCACTTCTGAGTATTTTCTGCTCATTTCATCATCATTGTACATATCATTTTACTTCTGTTTTATTGCACATGTGTACTAACTTCTCATTTTCAGTCTGGGGCCCGCAGTGAAGGCTATAATTCTGAAAATGGAGGTTAGTTAGTTTAAGTTTTTCAAGTTAGTTGTATCAGTCCTTTTAGTTTCGAGTTAGTTTTGGTCAAAGTGATTTTTGGTTTTTCAGTCCAATTGTTAAAATTTTATGTTGGAATAATGACTCCGTAGCCTAATGGATGAAGGCACTGTCTAGCTCTTACAAAGATCTGCGGTTCTTGGCATCTCCAAGGAGCTACCATCCCCATTGGAGCCAATGTTAGATTCGGTCTAGTTATCCCTCCGTCATAGATCAAAGCTCTTTTTGCATTTCATGTTTAGGTGTCCCATCAGTTTCGATCAGTTGCATTTCGTTAGGCATGCCATAACTCTGATGGAATGGTTTGTGTCACTCATTCCCCTCATGTTTGGCACTGGTGGTTCAGGTCTATTCATAAAAACAAGTCTTGAAAGTTCATTTACAGTCATGTTTCAAATTCCTAGTTCATGACAAGTGTTCTCGGTCATTAGGTCTAGGGTTGAGTCAATCTTGTTTTGCAAAGTCTAAAAAGACTGAGCAGGCCAAAGGGATTTTGGTTACCTCAATAATTTTTATCATTATACAGATAGATTAGGACCTCTCTTCAAAACTCTATTTTGAATATAAGTCGTCATCTCATTTTTGTAATAAATTTTCAAAAATTTCAGTTCTTGAATTTTCCAGGTGCAGCCTTGGTCTCGTTTGCCAGGTCATATCACAACTATCCCTGCAAAAAATTGTCAAAGAAAATCATTATTTCAACCAAATTTAAGGAGGAAACCAAAAAGTCAGAAGTCCATTAATCCTGAAAAAGTGTCAATGACAAAACATTACAAAATGGGTTATGGACCAAGCAAAAATCAAAAGGGAGTCTTTATAAAGATATTTCAACACATTTTCAACTCATTGTACATGCCAAGAGTGAAGAAGATTGTTCCGAAGCGAAATTGTGAATTTGAGTGGAAGTTGGAGCAATTTCTAGGTGCGCGACGCACAGGGCTAGGCGCGCGACGCATCAGGAGTGTGCGGCGCACTGGGCACAAAGCCACAGTGTAAAAATACATGCGTGCGGCACATCAGAGGCGCACAGCGCACTAGGTTTGGAGCCCGAAACTTGTTTGGAAAAGCATCAAATTGCCTCCTCTCTACACAAATTTGCAGGTAGGCTCATATCCATTACCTTTGCTTGGCTTCTAAAGGTTAATGTGATGGTTTCATGAAATGTTTGCCTTAGAGATCCAAGTGGAAAGCCCTCCTTTGTCAATGAAAAGTACTATAGGGTTTGAATGTAAAAGATTGTTGTAGGGTTCAAAAACAGAGTGTAACCAAGGTTGTGATTTTTTCCCCATTTCCCTTTGTTTCCCATTCCCAAATTAACCATTATTTTTCCCCATTAATTCCTTCATTAATCCTACACTACAATCCCTCAAATCTTAGTCCCTCACCTCTATTAAAAAAACACATTATCCCTACCTAACATTCCAAAATCCTAAATCCAATATTTTCATTTCCCTTTCTTTCCCTAATTCCAGTGTTTTTATTTCCAAAGTCCCTAATTCCCTAATGTTTTCCCTTTCCTAATATTCCATTGTGCATTTGTGTCCCCTTGGTCACAACATTTTTAGAGCAAAGAACAGTTTACAGTCAATTGTACACACAGTTTATACATCAGCATATGTATCCCAGCTATCTTGTTTTCAAAGTCATGTCAGAGACCGAGTCAATCTATGAGCAGGAGTATGACAGTGATTCCACAACAGAGGTAAATGTGCCAAATGTGCCACGGAGGTATCACAAAAGTGGCAAAGGTGATCAGCATGTCAGGGAGGAGCCTACTTCTTTGGCTCAATTGCAAGCTTGCCCACTTGCAATGGATTGTTTTCAGCGTCAATCATGTTTCCAATACTGTGAGATGATCTCACAAACTCAGCATCATCGGGAACTAGTCCATTTATTTGTTCTACATTTACATGATGGTCATGTAAACCTTGCCGGAGTGAATTTCACCTTGTCACCAGAGACTATTGCTCAGGCCACCGGGATACCAAATTTAAGGGAGGAATGGAGCAAACGCCAGCAGCTAGACAGATTCTACTATGAGCCATACATCAAACCCGGATATATGAGACACTTGAGCACAGTTTTTCCTTTCAAATTCCTGAGGGATGAGTTTGCACCATTGATGAAACTCATCATTCGATATTTCAGTTGCGAGGGCAGATTCTCGCGTCTCTATGCGTACCATGTTCGTTTGTTGATGCATTTCACGAGGATACGTATGATGAACATTCCGTACTTCATGTGTCGCAACATAGAGAGGATGGTGACTTTAGTACAAAGGAAGAGCCCAGAACATCAGCATAAGAGCATATATCATTACACGTTGATTAAAATCATAGTGATGCATCAGTTGGCACAGCAGGGCATTACTTAGGAGGATTTCATCTCCCGTGACTACTTCTCAGCATTACAGCCGCCTCCCGAGATAGTTCATGATGAGGGAGCGCCTTCACACCAGCCAGACATTCCTGAGACTGAGCATATAAGTGCTCCTCCATATGTGACATATTAGCGAGGCCACTGGGCCTTATTTGCATCTACACGACGAGTATTATCTCCACCCGGGGTGGAAGGGGTCTCGTTGAATTCATCAGCATACTCCACATCATGTGGAAGGGGTCTCGCCTTCTTCTTTAGCACAGGTACAGATCCAGGATAGGGGCAAGAGGCCCATGTATGATGAGGGTCCTTCAGAGGTCGAGACATGGATATCATTGATGTTGATGCGAGCTCTCCTAGCTCGGAGCTAAAGGAGATCATCCGAGAGCAAAGGGCTAAGAATGACTCGCTGCAAAAGAAATTGCAGATGGTTAAGTGGGTGATTAACTACTTGGAGCAGTGCAACAAACAGCTAGAAGATGAACATACACTCTATGAGCTGCGGCAAATCCGGGAAGATCGAGAATTGGCCCGAAAGAGACCCGGTGATTTGACACCGATTGATCGAGAGTCTATGCTCATCCGGGTGAACACTCATTTGGAGAAATTGTTGGCGAAGGCAAACAGAGACAAGGACATGCTTCGTCATATGAAAACTCACTATTGGGCTCGTATGCATGTTTGCAAAGCGAAAATGAAGATCCTAAAGAGGCAATTGAGCAAAGCACTAAAACGGTGGAAAAAGCCCGATCCACTCCAAATTTTGGCCGAGGCTTCATTGGCGGGGCATAATACATGATAGATGGTATTCACTCCGAATTTGAGCAAATTTGGAGAAATTTTTGTCATTTTGAAAATTTTGTCCTAAAAACAGGTTTTTTTGCTCAATGCGTAGCGTGTCGACGCGCGCGCTTAAGATTGGGACACTTGCTGGAGGAAAACTCTACATTTTTGGGTTTGTCATGATGAATTATATATGCTCAGCTATTGCCAAAGCATTTCATTAAGATCTGGGTGACCAAAAGGCTCAAAAACACCATGAAAATCACCTTTCTGCCACCTTTTGCACCAGCAGGAAGTACTTCCAGGAGAATGACATTTTGAGGGGGAAAATGAGATCCAAATTGCAAAATTCCACTTGGGATGGATAACAGACATCTTGGGCTTTCCAACCAGCTATTGTGAACTTGATTTGGATGCCGGGAAGTGCCCCAAAAACAGGTTGAAAGGCGCACGGCGCATAGGGCTCAGGCGCGTGGCGCACAGGGTTTTTTGGCAAAATTTTCATCTTCAGCTCAGGAAATGCAGCCAGTTTGACCAGTTTTGACTTGTGATGTGATTTTTCACTCCTCTTGATGTAATTAATGAAACATGATGTTATTTTGACTCTTAGTTACTTATTCTAGAAGATTCATTCACTAAAAGGTGAAAATTTAATGAATGAATTGGTTTCCTACCTTATAGAGGCAAGTTATTTTGACTGCCTAGATTGTAGTGCTTTGTTTAGAGTTGGTTGAAACAGCTCCAAGAATGATAAGCTCGACCCCTAGAGGCAAGGAAAGGGGTTAGGATGGTCTATATGATTTAATTTCTCAATCATTTTCAGAGGTTGGAGAGGTTGGACTCTTGGGATAAGCTTGACACTCTATTGTACATATTTTATCTGCATTTTTGGCAAAGGAAAGACCAGGGTTTTGCAGCACTATTTGGGATTCATGTGGCTTTATGTGTTGATGGTGTGCTTCTTTCAGTATTTGTAAGTTG
>APFE031490101.1:16585-37527 GCA_000404065.3 Pinus taeda
AAATCAATTTCAAACTCCTTGTACTTCATACCTAGCCTAAAATTAGTTATCAATTTAGTCATCTCGACCTCATTGATTACCTTTTGCTGAGATTGACTTGGAGAGAGCCCTCTCTTTTCCTCGTAGGGCTAGCTACGAGGCTGAGCATGGTTTGATGTAGCCTTGAGTTTTACCTTATTTCATCCTAAGGTAGATTTGAGTGCTAACAGTACCAAGGTACAATCCATGAGATAAAATATCTCAATGGACCCTGCCCAACTTCAGCCTTCTTGGGACTATCACTTCACGTAGCCCCACCTCACACCTGGAGGTATGGCTGCATGTGATCCCTCTGCCAACTCTAATTGTGGCTCCCCCACATTTGTCTGAGACTTCTTATGGGTCTGCACGTTGAGAGGTAATTTCCTCTCCCTCTCAACCACGAAGTCTCTAACATTTGCCTTGCTCCTCAAGGCTTTGCATGCATCTTGAACCTCAAGAGCATACAGGTTCTTAACTCATGAACCGATATGTTTCACCTGTCTCATGGTGATGTGTCTAAGGAAAAAATTTCCCTTACTGAAGACAACATCGTAGCCTTTGTCCTCCAACATTGCAACCGATACCAAGTTCTTCTTCAGTCCAGGCACATACTTCACATCTATCAGGGTGATAGGAGCTCCATGCTCCCTCTAAAAAGCAACCGTGCCCACTCATGAAACACTATACCTTTCATCGTCACCCATCTCGATGTGCATCTTGAGGTATTTCTCCTCCAAGGCACTGAATAAACTTTTATCATCGGTCATGTGGAATGAGACTCCACTATTAAGATACCAACCACAACCCATCATCGATGACACCATGCATGTGATGAGGGTAAAGTCCATTTCGAAATAAGAGGCTAGTGCCTCACCTTTTTTTCCTTCCGAGGATCCCTTCTTAGACTTCTTCAATGGGAAATTAGTCGCATAATGTCCCATATCGTGACAATTAAAGCATCTCACTTTACACTTGTCACTCTTCATCTTCATGTGAGTGTCCATTGGAATTTAACTTTACATTACATTTGGTTACAACAGATATGGCCCATAGTAGTGATGTGCCCTTGACAACTCATGACATGACTTTACATGACACTATTGACATGGACTAGTTGGTTGTGGTCATGAGGGTAGTCCAAGAGTCACAAGGGTCAAGCATCACCCTTGGTTATATATACCCCCCCCATTGTATGAGCAAGGACTTTTCACCTTGGCTCCTCCCACATAGCCTTGAGAGTTTTCAGTCAGTTCTCTGAGGAGTGAGGAGTGGTTCCAATGTTTCCCTACTAGGACTAGTGATGTATGGTGTACATATGTGTCTTGGAACTTTTGCTTAATTCAAAATCCTGTTAAGGCCAACACATTTTCATGCATTTTTTGTAGATGTTTGTAAGACTATTCTTTCGGCATTTGTAATGCATGTTTGTTTCACATGTACTAAGATAGTTGAACTACTTCAGTTGTTTTAGTACTTACATTGTTGGGAATGTGTTGTATTGGTTATCATTGTTGTCTCATCCTTGTGGACTACTTTGCAAGATATTAGACAAACCTTCTTCGTTTACTGGTTATAAATATTGTCACATCCGTCTGGACTACTCTTCTAGATGGTGTACGTGTTTTCCCTTGTCCTTCACTGTGGACTATTCTGGTGGATGCTGGACAGAACCTTTCTGGTTCACGTGTGTCTCTTCCTAGGTGGTACTACTACCTCTCACTTAGAGGCTCACTTTACTCTCCCCCTTTGCAGAAAGAGAACCTAGACACAAGTTACATTACGCACTCACCAGACACACTCACCTCGCTTTTTGAATATACCAGCATAACACTCTCATGTGTTGAACAACAAGAGCTAAGGAAAATATCTAAGTAAATGGAAATCGGGCCATCGTACCATATGTAGAAATTTCTCTATAGATCATCTAACTCCGATACCATGTAGAAATTCTGCAAATTCTCTACAAATCTCGCCCTAATACCATGTAGAAAATTTGTCTGTAGCTTAACCCGATAATGCAATATACCAAAGCAAAATACTATAATCTACTTCTAATATCAATTTGTGGAAGCTTAAAGATTGAGCAAGATCGATCAGAACATATATAACAAGAAGAAGAAGAATCAATGCACATGAAACACAGAAAATACTCAGGGGAAAGCCTCAGCTAAAAACCCCACTATTTGTATTATCATACAAGGTGGAAACACATCAGAATTATACAAAGCCTTAGCTCTCACAGCTAGCCAGCTCTCAGTACAATCTTCCTGGATGCTCATATGCAAACAAAGTTTCTCACAAGCCTTCCTCTCTGCCCTCCAAGCTCCTCTTTCCTTGCGTTGTTTCTCCTAGGTGATCCTCCTATTACCAAGTGGAAAACTCTCAACCAAGTGGAACACTGATCTCTCACACTGAACTCACACCCTATTAGAACTGTGCAACCCTCAAGGAACCTTACCTTGACTGCATGCATGAGTTTCCTTTATAGGAAAACACATGCAACTGATAGTACATTGTCCTTGACATTTAGTTCAACTGGGTCTTTCTCAGAATAAACATGCATGAGTTTCTTGATGAGGGAATCTTTAGTTATCTGGAGTACACTAGTTGAGTGCATGCATGCATCAATTGGTTGATAACTCACAATTAGTTCCTCAAACAGTTTTGAAATAATTTAACTTGACTTAACTCAGTAAACTAAGTTAACTAATTACAACTCAAATATAACTCAATCTTATCTCCTTAATTTAAGGGATAATTGTTGCATGACTTCAAAAAGACTTCTAACTTGAATTTCTCCAACTAATTAATCCATAATGAATTAATTAATTATTTCCAAGCAACTTGTGAGACTAAATTCAATTTTTAATTCACAATTTTAATTCAAGGACAAATTAAAATTGGAATATTCTGGATTCTATTTTTATCATTTCTTGTTGCTATTTTCAACACTCCCTCTCAACAAGAAAGGAATTCAACTCGATCCCGATCAAAACCTTTGGAATTTTATGCAAGCAACACTTCTCTCTATTGTTGTTGCTCCAGCAACTCCAGAAACAAAAAAACATCCAACCTGAATCAGTGTGATGCATCTGTCATCAAAGTATCTGACTGTTATTGCCTCTGTCAACTGAAAACTTTGCGCTTCTATTGACTTTGCCTTTTTACACAGTTGTCAATCCTTCTCTACACTCTTCAATATCTAACTGCTCTAGCCTCTGTCACTTTGATCTCTGACTGCATCAATCCCATTGATTCCTCCCGCTACTATGTACTTTGGGCTCCCGTAGCAAGGTACAATCCATGAGATAAAACCTCTCAATGGACCTTGCCCAATTTCAGCCTTCTTGGGACTATTACTTCACATCGCCCCACCTCACACCTGGTGGTATGGCAACATGTGATCCCTCTGCTGACTCTAATTGTGGCTCCTCCACAATTGTCTAAGACTTCTTTTTGGGTTGCATGTTGAGGGGTAATTTACTCTCCCTCTCAACCACGAAGTCTCTAACATTTATCTTGCTCCTCAAGGCTTTGCATGCATCTTGAACCCAAGAGCATACAGGTTCTTAACTTGTACACTGATCTATTTCACCTGTCTCATGGTGATGTGTCGAAGGAAAACCTTTCCCTTATTGAAGACAACATCATAGCCTTTGTCCTCCAACATTGCGAGCGATACCAAGTTCTTCTTCAGTCCAGGCACATACTTCACATCTGTCAGGGTGATAGAAGCTCCATGCTCCCTCTAAAAAGCAACCATACCCACTCCTGAAAAACTATACCTTTGATCGTCACACATCTTGATGTGCATCTTGAGGTCTTTCTCCTCTAATGCACTGAATAAACTTTTATCGTCGGTCATGTGGAATAAGGCTCTACTGTCAAGATACCAACCACAACCCATCATTGATGAAACCATGCATGCGATGAGGGTAAAGTCCATTTCAAACTAAGAGGCTAGTGCCTCACCTTCTGTTCCTTCCGAAGATCCCTTCTTAGACTTCTTTGATGGGAAATTAGTCGCATAATGTCCCATCTCGTGACAATTAAAGCATCTCACTTTATACTTGTCACCCTTCTTCCCTCCATGAGAAGAATTCGATTTGGAATGGGAATCCTTCCCCTTCCCTTTCCTTGCCTTACTTTTTAAGGCCAGATTTTCTTCATCATCATCCTTGGATGAAGAACCATCTCGAGTGCTCCTCCTGATCTCCCCCTGCATCAGATCCGACCACAATCGTTCCCAATCCGGCAGTTTATCCCTTCCATTCACAGAGTCCTGGTATCTATTCAAGCTCTTTGGAAGGCCAAGGAGAGTGAGGCTCACCATATCATCATCGATAGTAGTTATTCCCACACTACTAAGCTCATCTCTACAAGTGGTGAGCTTGTTCAGATATGTGTAATAGTATCGTCGTTCTCCATTTTGATTCTTCGAAGCTTATCCTTGAGCGCTAATTTCCTCTAGTCGCTATTGTTCTGGTAGAGGTCCTTCAATGTCTTCCACATTGAATATGGAGTATCCTTCCCATGGAGACTCGAGACAATATGGTCTCGAACTCCCTCAAGGATGATCCGTCTCGCCCTCGCCACACACTTCTTACACTCAGCCAACTCTTATGCATTAGTTGAACCTAGCTCTGGGATTTCTTGATCAATTAAACCCTTCAAGCCATTCAAGCCATTTAATACAACCTCCATGCAATCTTTCCATGCTATGTAATTCGAGCTACCTTCCAAGGCATACTCGAGTCTCAAGCAATAGAACACCATTGGCCAACCTTGAAGTATGATAAGAATTCGATTTGCACATGTAACCCCGAAATTCAAACTTCGAATTCTCTTCTCCGTATACTGTCCAGAGCTTCGATATACTTGGCTCCGATACCATGCAGAAATTTCTTTAGAGATCAGCTAGCTCTGATACGATGTAGAAATTCTGCAAATTCTCTACAAATCTCGTTCTAAGACCATATAGAAAATCTGACTGTAGATTAACCCGATAATGCAATATACCAAAGCAAAATACTATAATCTACTTCTACTATCAATTTGTGGAAGCTTAAATATTGAGCAAGATCGAGATGAACACATATAACCAGAAGAAGAAGAATCAATGCACATGAAACACAGAAAATACTTAGGGGAAAGCCTCATCTAAAAACCCCACTATATGTATTATCATACAAGGTGGAATTACATCAGAATTATCAATGCACATGAAACACATAAAATACTCAGGGGAAAGCCTCATCTAAAAACCCCACTATATGTATTATCATATAAGGTGGAAATACATCAGAATTATACAAAGCCTTAGCTCTCACAGCTAGCGAGCTCTCAATACAATCCTCTTGGATGCTCACAAGTAAACAAAACTTCTCACAAGCCTTCCTCTCTGCCCTCCAAGCTCCTACTTCCTTGCACTATTTCTCCTAGGTGATCCTCCTATTACCAAGTGGAAAACTCTCAACCAAGTGGAACACTGATCTCACACCCTACCAGAACTGCGCAATCCTCAAGGAACCTTACCTTGACTGCATGCATGAGTTTCCTTTATAGGAAAAAACAAGCAACTAATAGTACATTGTTCTTGACATTTAGTTCAACTGGGTCTTTCTCAGAATAAACACGCATGAGTTTCCTGATGAGGGAATCTTCAGTTATCTGGAGTACACTAGTTGAGTGCATGCATGCATCAACTGACTGATAACAGACAATTAGTTCCTCAAACAGTTTGGAACTAATTTAACTAGACTTAACTCAATAAACTGAGTTAACTAATTACAACTCAAATATAACTCAATCTTATCTCCTTATTTTAAGGGATAATTGTTGCATGACTTCAAAAAGACTTCTAACTTGAATTTCTCCAACTAATTAATCCATAATGAATTAATTAATTATTTCCAAGCAGCTGGTGAGATTAAATTCTCTTCTAATTCACAATTTTAATTCAAGGACAAATTAAAATTGGAATATTCTGGATTCTATTTTTATAATTTCTTGTTGCTATTTTCAACACCCTCTCAACAAGAAAGGAATTCAACTCGATCCCGATCGAGAACCTTTGGAATGTTATGCATGCAACACTTCTCTCTAGTGTTGTTGCTCCAGCAACTCTAGAAACAAAAAAAGCATCCAACTTGAATCAGTATGATGCATCTGTCATCAAAGTATCTGACTACTATTGCCTCTGTAAACTGAAAACTTTGCACTTCTGTTGACTTTGCCTTTCTTCACTATTGTCAATCCTTCTCTGTACTCTTTAGTATCTAACTGCTCTAGCCTTTGTCATTTTGATCTCTAACTGCATCAACCCCACTGATTCCTCCTGCTACTATCTACTTTGGGCTCCTGTAGCAAGGTACAATCCATAAGATAAAACCTCTCAATGGACCTTGCCCAATTTCAGCCTTCTTGGGACTATCACTTCACATAGCCCCACCTCACACCTCAAGGTATGGTTGCATGTGATCCCTCTGCTGACTCTAATTGTGGCTCCTCCACAATTGTCTGAGACTTCATTTGGGGCTACATGTTGAGAGGTAATTTACACTCCCTCTCAACCACCAAGTCTCTAACATTTGCCTCTCTCCCCAAGGCTTTGCATGCATCTTGAACCTCAAGAGCATACTGGTTCTTAACTCATGAACTGATCTATTTCACCTGTCTTGTGGTGATGTGTCTAAGGAAAACCTTTCCCTTACTGAAGACAACATCGTAGCCTTTGTCCTCCAACATCGCGACTGATACCAAGTTCTTCTTCAGTCCACGCACATACTTCACATCTGTCAGGGTGATAGGAGCTCCATGCTCCCTCTGAAAAGCAATTGTGGCCACTACTGAAACGCTATACCTTTCGTCGTCACCCATCTCGATGTGCATCTTGAGATCTTTCTCCTCTAATGAACTGAATAAAATTTTATTGTCGGTGATGTGGAATGAGGCTCCACTGTCAAGATACCAACCACAACCCATCATCGATGACACCATGCATGCAATGAGGGTAAAGTCCATTTCAAACTAAGAGGCTGGTGCCTCACCTTCTGTTCCTTCTTAGGGTCCTTTCTTAGACTTCTTTGATGGGAAATTAGTCACATAATGTCCCATCTCGTGACAATTAAAGCATCTCACTTCAAACTTGTCACACTTCTTCTCTCCATGAGAAGAATTTGATTTGCAATGGGAATCCTTCTCCTTCCCTTTCCTTGCCTTACTTGCTAAGGCCAAATTTTCTTCATCATCATCCTTGGATGAAGAACCATCTCGAGTGCTCCCCCTGATCTCCTCCTGCATCAGATCCAACCACAGTCATTCCCAATCCGGTAGTTTCTCCCTTCCATTCACAGAATCCTGGTAGCTATTCCAACTCTTTGGAAGGCCAACGAGAGTGAGGCTCACCATATCATCATCGAAAGTAGTTATTCCCACACTACTAAGCTCATCTCTGCAAGTGGTAAGCTTGTTCAGATATGTGGAAATAGTATCACCGTTCTCAATCTTGATTCTCCGAAGCTTATCCTTGAGTATCAATTTCCTTTGGTCGCTAATGTTCTGGTAGAAGTCCTTCAATGTCTTCCACATTCAATATGGAGTATCCTTCCCATGGAGACTTGAGACAATATGGTCTCGAACTCCCTCAAGGATGATCAGTCTCGCCCTCGCCACACACTTCTTCTACTCAGCCAACTCTTGTGCATTAGTTGAACCTAGCTTTGGGATTTATTGATCAATGAAATCCTTCAAGCCATTGTCTTCTAATGTAGCCTCCATGCGATCTTTCCATGCTATGTAATTCGAGCTACCTTCCAAGGCATACTCGAGTCTCAAGCCATAGAACACCATTGGCCAACCTTGAAGTATGATAAAATTCGATCTGCACCTACAACCCCAAACTTCAAACTTCGAATTCTCTTCTCCGTATATTGTTCACAAATCTGATAAACTTGGCTCCGATACCATGTAGAAATTTCTCTATAGATTAGCTACCTCTGATACCATGTAGAAATTATAAAAATTATTTACAAATCTCGCTCTAAGACCATGTAGAAAATCTGACTGTAGATTAACCCGATAATGCAATATACCAAAGCAAAATATTATAATCTACTTCTACTATCAATTTGCGGAAGCTTAAAGGTTGAGCAAGATTGAGCTGAACACATATAACCAAAAGAAGAAGAATCAATGCACATGAAACACAGAAAATACTCAGGGGAAAGCCTTAGTTAAAAACCCCACTATCTGTATTATCATATAAGGTGGAAATTGATCAGAATTATACAAAGCCTTAGCTGTCACAGCTAGCCAACTCTCAGTACAACCCTCCTGGATGCTCACAGGCAAACAAAGCTTCTCACAAGTCTTCCTCTCTGCCCTCCAAGCTCCTATTTCCTTGCGTTATTTCTCCTGGGTGATCCTCCTATTACCAAGTGGAAAACTCTCAACCACGTGGAACACTGATCGCACACCCTGTCAGAACTGCGCAATCCTCAAGGAACCTTACCTTGACTACATGCTTGAGTTTCCTTTATAGGAAAACACATGTAACTGATAGTACACTTTCCTTAACATTTAGTTCAACTGGGTCTTTCTCATAATAGACATGCATGAGTTTCCTAATGAGGGAATTTTCAGTTGTCTAGAGTACACTAGTTGAGTGCATGTATGCATCAACTAACTGATTACTCACAATTAGTTCCTCAAATAGTTTGGAACTAATTTAAGTGGACTTAACTCAGTAAACTGAGTTAACTAATTACAACTCAAATATAACTTAATCTTATCTCCTTAATTAAGGGATAATCTCCTGAATTTAAGAGATAATTGTTGCATGAATTCAAAAAGACTTATAACTTGAATTTCTCCAACTAATTAATCCATAATGAATTAATTAATTCTTTCCAAGCAGCTGGTGAGACTAAATTCGATTTTTAATTCACAATTTTAATTCAAGGACAAATTAAAATTGGAATATCCTGGATTCTATTTTTATCATTTTTTGTTTCTATTTTCAACACTCCCTCTCAACAAGAAAGGAATTCAACTCGATCCCGATCGTGAACCTTTAGAATGTTATACATGCAACACTTCTCTCTAGTTTTGTTGCTCTAACAACTCCAAAAACAAAAAAACATCCAACCTAAATCAGTATGACGCATCTGTCATCAAAGTCTCTGACTGCTATTGTCTCTACCTTTCTACACTGTTGCCAATCCTTCTCTGCGCTCTTCAATATCTAACTGCTCTAGCCTCTGTCACTTTGATCTCTGACTGCATCAATCCCACTGATTCCTCCCACTACTATGTACTTTGGGCTCTCGTAGCAAGGTACAATCCATGAGATAAAACCTCTCAATGGAACCTGCCCAATTTCAGCCTTCTTGGGACTATCACTTCACATTGCCCCAACTCACACCTGGAGGTATGGCTGCATGTGATTCCTCTACTGACTCTAATTGTGGCTCCTCCACAATTGTCTAAGACTTCTTCTGGGGCTGCATGTTGAGAGGTAATTTACTCTCCCTCTCAACCACCAAGTCTCTAACATTTGCCTTGCTCATCAAGGCTTTGCATGCATCTTGAACCTCAAGAGCATATAGGTTCTTAACTCGTGGACCGATCTGTTTCACCTGTCCCGTGATGATGTGTCTAAGGAAAACCTTTCCCTTACTGAAGACAACATCGTAGCCTTTGTCCTCCAACATCACGACTGATACCAAGTTCCTCTTTAGTCCAGGCACATACTTCACATCTGTCAGGGTGATAGGAGTTCCATGCTCCCTCTGAAAAGTAAACGTGCCCACTCCTGAAACACTATACCTTTCATCGTCACCCATCTCGATGTGCATCTTGATGTCTTTCTCCTCCAAGGCACTGAATAAACTTTTATCGCCGGTCATGTGGAATGAGGCTCCACTGTCAAGATACCAACCACAACCCATCATCGATGACACCATGCATGCAATGAGGGTAAAGTCCATTTCGAACTCAGAGGCTAGTGCCACACCTTCTAGTCTTTCTGAGGATCCCTTCTTGGACTTCTTCGATGGGCAATTAGTCGCATAATGTCCCAACTCATGACAATTAAAGCATCTCATTTTAGAGTTGTCACCCTTCTTCCCTCCATGAGAGGAATTCGATTTGGAATGGGAATCCTTCCCCTTCCCTTTCCTTTCCTTACTCTCTAAGGCCATATTTTCTTCATCATCATCCTTGGATGAAGAACCATCTCAAGTGCTCCTCCTGATCTCCTCCTGCATCAAATTCGACCAAAGTCGTTCCCAATCCGGCAGTTTCTCCCTTCCATTCACAGGGTCCTGGTAGCTATTCCAGCTCTTTGGAAGGCCAAGGAGAGCGAGGCTCACCATATTATCATTAGCAGTAGTTATTCCCACACTGCTACACTCATCTCTGCAAGTGGTGAGCTTGTTTAGATATGTGGAAATAGTATCATCGTTCTCCATCTTGATTCTTCAAAGCTTATCCTTGAGCGTTAATTTCCTCTGGTCTCTATTGTTCTGGTAGAGGTCATTCAATGCCTTCCACATTGAATATGGAGTATCCTTCCCATGGAGACTCAAGACAATATGGTCTTGAACTCCCTTAAGGATGATCTGTCTTGCCCTCGCCACACACTTCTTCCACTCAGCCAACTCTTGTGCATTAATTGAACCTGGCTTTGGGGTTTCTTGATCAATGAAATCCTTCAAGCCATTGTCTTCTAATATAACCTCCATGTGATATTTCCATGTTATTTAATTCAAGCTACCTTCCAAGGCATACTCGAGTATCAAGCCATAGAACGCCATTGGCCAACCTTGAAGTATGATAAGAATTCAATTTTCACCCGCAACCCCAAACTTCGAACTTCAAATTATCTTCTTTGTATATTGTTCACAGCTCCAATAAACTTGGCTTTGATACCGTGTAGAAGTTTCTCTATAGATCAGCTAGCTCTGATATCATGTAGAAATGCTACAATTTCT
The DNA here is from genome assembly GCA_000404065.3 of Pinus taeda. Lineage (NCBI taxonomy): Eukaryota > Viridiplantae > Streptophyta > Pinopsida > Pinales > Pinaceae > Pinus > Pinus taeda. The sequence continues at coordinate 27,601 of APFE031490101.1, forward strand.
CTACAAATCTCACTTTAAGACCATGTAGAAACGCTGCAATTTCTCTACAAATCTCGCTCTAAGACCATGTAGAAAATCTGACTGTAGTTTAACTTGATAGTGCAATATACCAAAGCAAAATATTATAATCTACTTCTACTATAAATTTGTAGAAGATTAAAGATTGAGCAAGATCGAACAAAAAGAAGAAGAATCAATGCACATGAAACACAAAAAATACTCAGGGGAAAGCCTCAGCTAAAATCCCCACTATCTGTATTATCATACAAGGTGGAAATACATCAAAATTATACAAAGCCTTAGCTCTTACAGCTAGCCATCTCTCAGTATAATCCTCCTAGATGCTCACAGGCAAACAAATCTTCTCACAAGCCTTCCTCTCTGCCCTCCAAGCTCTTATTTCCTTGCGATGTTTCTCCTGGGTGATCCTCCTGTTACCAAGTGGAAAACTCTTAACCAAGTGGAACGCTGGTCTCTCACGCTGCTCTAACACCCTATCAGAACTGCGTAATCCTGAAGGAACCTTACCTTGACTACATGCATGAGTTTCATTATAGGAAAACACATGCAAGTAATAGTACATTGTCCATGACATGTAGTTCAACTGGGTCTTTCTCAGAATAGACATGCATGAGTTTCCTGATGAGGGAATCTTCAGTTATCTAGAGTACAGTGGTTGAGTGCATGCATGCATCAACTAACTAATTACTCACAATTAGTTCCTCAAACAGTTTGGAACTAATTTAACTGGACTTAACTCAGTAAACTGAGTTAACTAATTACATCTCAAATATAACTCAATCTTATCTCCTTAATTTAAGCGATAATTGTTGCATGACTTCAAAAAGACTTCTAACTTGAATTTCTCCAACTAATTAATCCATAATGAATTAATTAATTAATTCCAAGAAGCTGGTGAGACTAAATTCGATTTTTAATTCACAATTTTAATTCAAGGACAAATTAAAATTGGAATATTCTGCATTCTATTTTTTTCATTTCTTGGTGCTATTTTCAACACCATATGGAACTCCTACACTAAATGGTGTGAAGTCTAGTTAGGATTTCATATCGGGGAGATCCCCTAAATGTTGGTGGGTCCAGCACCACCAACATTTCTGGCACTAGAAGGAGTGCTACCAATAGTTTATGCATGATTGTCCCACTAACCCCACTCATCCGTCATATGGTCAAGACAATAACATTTACTCCCTCTCCCCTGCACACAATTCTGAAGTTGGTCATTTCTCACCTCCCAGAATTGAACATGAAATCCCATACCATCATATCTAAGACGTCCATCCCATCAACCGTTAATTTGGAAAAGTTGTTGGATTGATTCCGGGAGTGTACATGCTTCCATATTCTTAGAGGAGCCAAAAGACTACCCCAACAGGAGTGATAGTTTCATCTGTGGGAGAAGCGATCTTTGCCACTCTTGAAGATCTGGAAGAAGTCATGGAGAAAGAAGAGGAACCCCCAATATTTCAAAATGAATAAGAAGACAACCTCTTACTCTCGGGCGTGAGTTCCAGTGGAGGAGACAGAGGGGAAGGAAATGAAGGAGGAGGAGAAGAGGAAGAATAACCAACATACTTAGAACAAGAATCATCAGATTCAGAAGAGGATGAGGAGGAAGACAAAGAAGACAACATGGAAGAACAAAATATGGAATGGATGACTCAGGGCCCATTGGCACTTCCGGGTGCCCTGCACAAGATGCTAAGACGCGTAGAGAAGCTTTTAACGAAATATGGCCTTGACAAAATAGTGAAGGTAGAAGATCGCTTAGACACATTCTACCTATATCTGTAGACACTCGTGGTACATTATGACGATGTTGCATGCCAATTGTTTCCATGTACCTTGGATGGAAAAGCAACTATATGGTACCATAACCTTTCACCAAATTCCATCCAGAATTGGGGGGTGTTCAAAAGGATCTTTCTTGAAAACTTTATTGAAGACAAGACCCCGCCATGTTGTTGAAAGAGCTGGTAGTCTCAAGATGGAGCAGAAAGAAAAGGTCAAAGATTTCAATCAGAGGTTTAACCACATTATAAACAAGTTCTCAGCAGACACTAAACCTCATGACTCCATCACCATCGACTACTACACGTCTTCACTACCGACTAATATTGTGTAGTTCGTCAAGTGAGCTACAAGACTAACATTGAAATAATATTATGAAGAAGTTATTGTTGTAAAGAAATACCTACGCACTATTGGAGTAATTTTTGATGAAAAATCCACTAAGTAAGGCCTCTGTGAGTAAGTCTAAGGAAAATGAAGCAAGTGACATTGAGAGCCTTACTCGTCTCCTCAAGTCCCTGACCACCGAAGTTGTTGAACTCAAACAATGGACAAGCGAGACAATTGTGAAAAACAGGCCTTCCAGGTACTTGCAAAAGAAGAATGTAGCTTCAGGAAACAACAACAGTTAGCTAGCCAAATATGCGCAGTGCTCCAATCTGGTTCTGAACCTTGACCATCTCGTGACAAACTCATACTGCTCGTTTCATTGTGAACAACATTTGGAAAGAACGTGCCGATAATGGAACCATGTAATGAGAAGGATGGCCACACAATTGTCCAACAACCTCGCAGCTAATGAGCAGGATGAGCCTAACGATGAAGAAGAAGAAGTTGTTGCATCTGATGAAGCCCCAAGTAGTGGGCATGTAGTAAACATGTATCAGTGTACTCACACAGCCCAAAATACCACCACTGAGAAGGAGCCTCTGAGTGATGGTCCGGCCCCGAAGAAAAACAACTGATATAACTTGAGAATCCAAGGGGTCCCCGTTGTGTTTGAGATACCGAGAGATAAAATAAGACCATATATGTTAAGAACAGTAGGTTTGACAGTTAACTCAAAACATAAAACTCAGAGCAAGTCTGGGAAGACAACTACAACAAAGAGTGTTTCCACAAGTAGCAAAGACAAAAGCAGTGCATCGGAAACCATGAACTCAAGTGCACCCCTAAACACCTTAGTGAGTCTCACTGCTTTGGATTATAACATTGTAGAAGACATGAAGAAGACTCTTGCAAACAAATATTTGTATGAGCTAACCAAAATCACGAGTCAGTGGGACATTCTTCTACAAGCACTTGGGCAAACCTCTACAGGTAATGCTACCTCTTCCAACAAGGGATCAAGTAAGTCTCCTGACACACTCGCATCTTTGTTCAACACACTCTGCATGGAGGAGGTGAACTCACTCTTCCCACCATTCTTGTTATCATTTGAAATATTCTATTTCAATGTTCACAATTGCTTGGTTGATTCTGGTGCATCAATCAATGTCATGCCACTCTCCATCGCTAAGAAGATCAATGCCCAATGGAGTAACATAAGTGCGCAGATCACCCAACTAGACATAACATGTATACCAACAATTAGTGAACTCGGGGATGTGATCATCTGGTTATTGTCTGATGGACGATTTCATCAATGCATCAATATCGTGGTCATGGACATCCCAAAAGCATACATTTTTTTGTTGAGCAGAGACTAGTCAAGCAAGTTGCAAGGATACATAGCTACTGACTGGTCACACTTATGGCTTCCGTATAAGGGTAGAAACAACCAGATCTGAGTATTGTCAAAGAGATACATGAAGCACAACGTGACTCCCTTGAATGGAGAAAATGAAGTGTTGGCTTTCGCAAAAGTTATGTTCGGCAATTACTTTCTGGAAACACAATTGGGGTGCTATCTTTCAGAGCCATCCCTATCCCAATAGACGCACAATTGGGCCTCCTTCCATGCCCAAATGGTGAAAATGAAACTTGTATAGTAGTTTGTAATAGTAGTAGCAATAGTGATAGTAGTACTAATGCGAAAAGCGGTCCTTGTACAGATGATATGTGGACTATGTACTTTGATGGATCCAAAATGCAAGAGGGCTCTGGAGCTGGTTGTGTTTTAACAGACCCATTGTCGAGAAAACACTTAATCTCAAAACTCTTGGAGTTCGAGTGCACGAACAACACCACCAAGCATGAAGCACTTGTCTTGGGCTTACAAATATCCATAAGCCTCAACGTTGTTGTTATAAAAGTGGTAGGTGACTTAGAGATCGTGGTGCATTAAGTACGTAACAACATACACTGTCTGTCACCTTGTTTTAAGAGTTATCAACAAGAGGTATGGTGATTCATCTCTCAATTCCAAGCTTTTACTATTATTTTATTACCAAGAATGTGTAATAGAGTTGCAGATACCTTGGCTAATGCAGTTGCTAGGATGTCACCGTTAAGTGATAGATTTTATGTTGCTATTTTGTATAAACCATCTGTCCCAGACAACATCACTAATTTATGTGCTCTTGATGATGATCAACAGATATTGCATTTCATGGCTAACGCTGACGTCTTCAAATATGTAGCAATAGATGAGGACGAGCACGAGCAATATCTGCTGGTTGCAACTAACGCAAGAAAAGGCAACCTAATCCCCAAGGGTGTGGTATCACTTGAGAAGTTGTATGCCTTGCAGAACCAATTTCAAGAACGTGTGAATCCTGAAACCCATAGCTCTACGTTGTTGCACGAACAGATCAATCTGAGAACAGATAAGGATCTAAAGTTTGTAAATCTCAGTACATGTTGTACATCACAAGAGAGACAAGATTTCATTTGACTTTTCAAACAATGACGTGATGTATTCGCATGGACATACGATGTTCTTAAGACATATGACACGCAAATAATACAACACGTCGTACCACTCAAGGAAGGGGCTAAGACTTTTCAACAAAACCTAAAGAAAGTTAATCCATCACTTGAGCCCCTCATCTAGAAAGAACAGAACAAGTTATTGGATGCTCAGATCATCTACAAAGTGCAACATTCAATATGGGTTTCCAATTTAGTCCTTGTCAGAAAGAAGTTCGGGGAGATATGGCTATGCATATATTTTTGTAACCTCAATCGCACCTTGGACAAGAACAACTACCAAGTGTTGGCCGTGGAGCATATGCTGTAGACAATATCTAGAGCAAAAATGTTTTCTTTGCTTGACGACTTTTTAGGATACAACTAGGTTATGATAGTAGAGTCTGATAGACTCAAAACAAAATTTCGTACCAAGTGGGGTACGTTCACGTTTCACAAAATGCCATTTGGATTGGTGAACACAGGTGCAACATTTTAGCATGTAATGGAAATCGTCTTCCATTGGCTCATTAGATAGAGCATAGCGGTCTACCTCGATGATGTGATAGTCGTCTCAAGACATCGGTCAAACCACCTGCGCCACCTTAAGAAAAATTTCGAGTGATCTCGAAAATAGGGGATATCCTTGAATCCCAAGAAGAGAATCTTTCCAGTGTTTGAGGGTAACCTGCTTGGACACATCATTGCCAAAAGTGGGATCAAGGTAGATTCAAATAGAGTTCGGACCATCACACAAATTCTTCACCCTGTGAACAAGAAAGCCATGTAATCTTTCTTGGGGAAGATCAACTTCCTCATAAAGCTCATCTCTGATTATGCGTAGATTGTTAAACCCATTTAAGAGATGATCAAGAAGGACACAGTTTACAATTGGGAAAAGAGGGAAAAGGACACATTTTCCCATATCAAGAAATAAATAAAAAAGGCACCAATGCTATACAACCCAAACTTCAACAAAGATTTATTGCTCTATACTTTTAATTCCAACACCTCACTCACTGTGGTGCTCACTCAGAAGGACGAGCTGAACAATGAGCGACCCATATCCTTCATGAGTGCGAGCCTGCAAGGACCGGAACTCAACTATCCCTTCATGGACAAACAAGCATATGCAATTTACAAGGCGGTGAAGCATTTCAGACCCTAGCTATTGAAAAACCATTGCAATATCTTTGTGTCGCACCCAACAGTGAGATCACTACTTGTTCAACAAGAGCTGGGTGAAAGAAGGGTGAACTGGATGATAGGACTGCAAGAGTATGATCTTGACATCAAGCCAATTCACACCATCAAGGGTCATGGTCTTTGCAAACTAGCAGCGAAAGAAGTACACGTGCAGGAGGAAGAAGAAGAGCTCACAAGTTGGGAGAAAGAAATAGAAATGTATAATGTTGAGAAAGCCTCTCCCACTTCACATAGAAACTCTTGGTACGCAAAAGTGCACCAATACCTTGAGCAAGGCACTGTGCCCTCTCATTTTTCTATGCGACAGAAGAGGGCACTCCAACTAAAATCTTTATCATACCAGCGAGTGCATGGTGTGCTTTATAGAAAGAACCATAATGGTATCTTTCTCAGGGGCCTCGAGGCACAAGATTCAGAAAGGGTGTTATGTGATCTCCATGACGGACCAAACAGGGGACACTTCGTGGGTAACACAACATTGCACAAGGTTATGCGGGTTGATTTCCACTGGCCTACATTATTCAAGGATGCACACGCTTATGCCCGCAAGTGTCTGATCTGCTAGATATGCGCCGACAGAAGTCAAAAGTCAACAACCCCACTGCAACATGTTGCAGTGGAAGAACCATTCCAACATCATTTCCAGGTTTGGCATTCCTACATCACTTGTTTTTGGCAATGCAATGTACTTTTCTTCATTAAAGTTGTATGACTTTGGATTGGAAAATGGTATTGTTTTAAAGCATTATGCTAATTACTACCCACAGGGAAATGGTCTTGCCAAATCTACAAACAAGAACCTCATTCGTGTCATCAAAAATACCATTTACTCTAAATATTAAAACTGGCACTTCGCTTGGTGAATGCTTTATGGGCTGACTGAGTCACACCTAAGCCTTCTCTGAATACCTCCCCCTACTTCCTGGTATATGGAAAGGAAGCCATCCTCCCATCGAACATCTACTTTCCTGCTCTCCAATTTTCCCAAAAATCCCAATGTAGGTTGTGTCTTTTAGTTTAGCGTAGGATGGACACACTACACAAGTTACAGGAAGAAAGGATGAAAGCAAAAGAAAAATTTACACTCCACTAGAACCATATCAAGAGATGGTTCGATAGAAATTCTATAAGGAGTACTAGCCTCAGTGTGGATGACTTAGTTTTAAAGTGGGACAAAGCCCACGAGGACAAAGGCGAGCACACAAAGTTTCAATCCCTGTGGATTGGTCCTTTTACAGTCCACGACAAGCTTGGCCAACACACGTATTGTCTTCAATCACTTGATGAGAAGATTGACTCTCTCCCTGTCAATGGCCAAGACTTAAAATGTTATTTTCAATGAGATCTAGGGTCACGCCCCACACTATGTATATAGTCTTTTGTTTGTTTGTTGTTTTATTTTCTTTGCTTTGCTATTTTTTTTTTATTATGTAAATAATTGTTGTGCCTCACTGCGTTCTCTCTTCTGAAAGTGTATGTGGCTGAAGTTCAAAGAGTCTTGTGGCATTGCAATGCTTGGCTAGTCTTGTGTCCATCTTCCTTTTGCTTTGTTGTAACTTTTGGACGATGAGGTCTTGATGGAAAATATGATCCGTCTGTAAGGAGAGTTTTGGTCAAACCATGACCCAGTGTCCAAATTGGGAAACCTCATGCCTATACTCAGTTTTTTCTTTGGTGTGTTCAATTTTATCGAACTAGTAGAAACGGAGAAGGATAAAATCTAAACGAGCAAACCTAAATCAGAGGCCTTTATATGCTTCTCTGAAGGAACAACCTCTCCTTCTCTCAATAAGTTGGGATCCCTCTTCCACCCCAAAAATAAATAAGTGCCTATGCACATTTCTCTTTAAAAAATAACAAAGGCGAAAGAAGAGAAAGGCTTCCTGGGCAGAGAGGTGAAGCAGGTAACTCCACCGATGTACTATCCAAGCTTGCTGGTAGTGGAGCAATGATGCAGGAGCATCCGAGCACTCTTCATTAAAAGAGAAATCCAAAGGTGAGAAAGAGGAGACGTGGAAAAACGTGCAAACCAAGAGGCAAATTTTGTTAAAACAGGGCTAAAATGATGGAATGGATAAAGTCTCTAGAAGAATTATTTAATGTAATTTAATCTGCCATGTATGCGTATAGAGAGATTTAGGGTTTGTTGAGCGATTGTGGGAGAAATTCATGGATCTTAAACAATCCCTCCCTTTTATAACTTCTTATATAAGAGAGTCTGTGTAAGGAGGTGAGATATAGAGCGAAAGATAGAGATTTGTGTAAACAGGGTGTGGATTCAATGTAGTCGAGAGGGGAAAGTTTGACTAAGGCTAAAATGCCTTAGAATGTAATCAAGTTATGTATAATATAAATCTGCATGTGTGTACAAATTATGTGTATCTGTGTACTTATGCCTTTTCAAGTTATGTTGTGTACATATGCGTTGTTGAGTTAATTTCTATGTTTACGGGTTTATTGATCGACCATCTATCACTGTGAGGATCAATGGCGATCCAAAGTTAAACAATTCAATTGTTGTGTGAATTGTCGAGTAGAAATGCAAAAGTTAATTAAGTGTTGATGCAGATTCCATCATATGCGAAGAAGTGCAGAAGAAGAGTCGTCAGATCATTCGACTATGGGAGTAAAAGTGCATGAATTCTTGATCCAGGAATGAATTCCCACACTCATTTCCAACCGTTGATTCCATTTAACACATTGCACCACAGTAAACATGGAGGGTTGGCCTGTTGTTAAACCATGTGTTAATAGAAGTCCCGCTAACTGCAGGATCTAAGGCCTCCGTCATCCAACAAATATCGAGTTCAAATAGGCACGGAAGTTAATTCAAAAACCATACCTGAAAAATTATAAATCGCAATCTAAAGTCCTATCAACTTCGAAAGGGTGGCTAAATGTCACGCAAGTTTCTCATGCGATGTTGTGACAACTGTCAGATCAAGAACTAGATTGACGATGAAGATTTAATGGCAAATCGCAATCGGTAAAAGAGTTTGGGTCTGCATCAAACTCATATTTGTGATATTGCGATGAGCCGAGATTTGTGATGTTGCAATGGACTATGGACCATCAAATCCAAGGGTTGATCAAACGGTGGTGGTTAACTCTCGCATTTCACAGGAATTAACTGCTGGAAGATTGCGAAAACTGCGATGTGTGACGAGCGAGAATGCGATGAAACGTCAACCGTTGGACCGTGAAGCTGATCAACAACGAAGGTTGAAGAAAAGTGGAAAGGATTGGGAAAGAGTGTTGGGCCTCAGTTTTGATCTTATTTTGCTTTGAGAAACTTACCTAGCTATCCATTTATCCTTCATTTTCACTTCATCCATTTCATTTTAATGAATATTTGGTGTCTAATCAGGTATTTAACTTTAATTTATCAATTTCTAAAGTTTTTATTAAAGTTTGAGTTTAAGTGCAATTTTGGCAGTTTTAAGAAATTCCCGTAATCACTTCATGGTTGATATGGATGCAGGCCACTTCAGCACGAATGGGATGCATGAATAGGAAGCTTGGGAACTAGGACCAAGCCACCTGTTCTTGGTTTCAGCAGAACGAGTTTTATTATGCCTTTTTGGAGCTACTCAATCATGACTAGTCATCCAGAAATCCCATCTAAATAGGGCTGTTTTGGGATTCCCTTATATTAGTCATATTTCTTGGGATGAGGGAGTTGGATTCGAATTGGATAGGTGGATTAGGGTAGATATGTTTGTTAGAGTGATTTTAGATCAGTTGGTTTCATGAACTCCTTATTTAAGAGCCACACTTTGATGGCTCAACACACTTGACATTTGATACTTTTATGCTGTAATGTTTTTGGTTTGAAGACTTAAGTTGGAGACTTGTGTTACTCTCATTTTGCTAATCATACATGGATGTTTGACTGATATAAAGCTTCTGATATCATCTTCATAAGTGTGCAAGGCAAGGGTGGAGGGCCCCCACACCAAGCTAAGTACACTTCCAAGTTAGACTAGTTTTATTTCATTGCAAATCTGGTTGATGGTAGCTTTAGTTTTTCAAAGTCTTATTTCAGATTGCATCATGGTT
>APFE031490104.1:0-23298 GCA_000404065.3 Pinus taeda
AAAAGATACAAAATATGACGATCCTCCATATGAGGTTGTAGGAGATGGACCCCAAACATCAGAATGGATATAATCAAGAATTCCCTTACTAGTATGTTTTCCAATTTTAAAATTCTGCTTGCTTTGTTTCCCATATATACAATGTTTGCAAAAATCTAACTTAACAGACTTTAAACTAGGAAGTAACTTACGATCAGATAAAATCTTTAAACCTCTTTCGCTCATATGGCCCAACCTTTGATGCCATAAATGAATAGAATTACTATCGTTTTCAGATACTGTAAGAGCATGAACTGATTATGTTCTTCCTTCTAATTGAAAAAGATTTCCAACCTTCTTTGCTTTCATTACTAGTAAAATTCCTTTATAAACTTTCATTACTCCACCTTGAATAAAGGTTTTATATCCATTAGTGTCTAGTACTCCTAGTGAAATGTGGTTTTCTCTTAGTTCAGGTACATGTTTTACATCAATTAGAATTTTATTTGCCCCATCAAACATTTTAATTTGGATACTACCAATTCCCACAATGTTACATGTGACATCATTTCCCATGTAAACTACTCCATCATAGAGTGATTTATAAGTTTTAAACCATTCTCTATGAATGCACATGTGATTGGATGCACCAGAATCTAACAGCCAATGTCGATCATGATTAGACAAACTAACTGATAACACTTCATCACTCATACTTGAAATGGATGCCGAACCTGTATGTGTCGTGTTTGCTTCTTTCTTCACTGTCGAAGAGTCTTCTTTAGATGTTTGTTGTCTCTTCCAACAGTTCTTCTTCAAATGTCCCGATTTGCCACAAAACCAGCACTTTACCTTACTCTTCTTCCCTTTCGATTTTGAACGCGAGTTGTTGTGCTTACTGAAGCATATTTCTTTAGAATGACCTCTGACCATCATTGCTTCTAATGTAGAGGTTTCTGAATTTGACCTCTTCCTTGTTTCTTCTGACAACAAAGCTCCAACAACATCATCAAATTCAAGGGTTTCTGATGAACTAAGACTTATCGAAGTAACAAAATGATCCCATGACTCGGGCAACGAGCATAATAAAGTTATAGATTTATCTTCTGATTCAAATTTTACTTCTATACTTTCTAACTGCACCTAGAGAGTATTAAAGGTATTCAAATGATCAGTAATGGATGTACCTTCCTTCATGCGCAAACTGTACAATTGTTGATTCAGAAGAATCCTGTTGGTTAAGGATTTTTTCATGTACAACTTTTCAAGCTTTGTCCACAAACCAACAGCAGTTTTCTCTGACACGATGTTAAACAAAACATCATCCGCCAAACACAGTCGAATGCCGCTCAGTGCTCTTTCATCCAAGTCACTCCATTCATCATCTGTCATGGTGCAAGGTTGTTTAGCTTTTCCCAACAGTGCCTTCGCCACGCCTTGTTGCACGAGTAGATCATACATCTTTACTTTCCAGATCTCCAAGTTGTTTCTGCCATTGAACTTCTCTATCTCAAATCGAGCACTTTGAGTTTTTGCCATGTTGTGTCACACAAAATCTCCAATTGCAACTTTTAATAAATGAAGTTTTTATTTAAAATGCCTTTGCCTTATAATATAATGCCTTTACCTTATAATAAAATGCCTTTACCTTATCATGTCATGGCATATTACAATTTAAAAAATGAAATATGATATAAATATAATATCGTATATAATACGAATCATACAAATCGTTTCTTTTGTTTTGTAAAAAAAAGGCATTTCATAACAACTTTATAAAAACTTCAAATCAACCTTTTGATTTAATGTACAAAGGCGATCCATTTGAAATTGTTTTTGTTTTTTTTTAAAGACCAATTTCAAAAAACGTTCCAAATCATTTCAACAGTGCAACGGCATTTAATAATCGATTTTAACCATTCAACGGCATTTAATAATCGATTTCAAACAAAAAAAACTTGAAAACACCATGCTACTACCTTTCACTGCTCCAAATTCATTGGTTAACAACGCTTTGCATAGCTTTGGTCTTTGCATAAATCTGCGTGGACAATCAACAGCCACAACCACACAGTTCCAACCTCCAGCAGTTGACGTGCTCCACAATTTAACCTGGCCACGCAGTTCACCGCACTGTTCAACACTGCCTGGCTCGCAGTCCACCGCCTGTTCAACGCTGCCTGGCTCGTAGTCGTAACCGGCTTAAACACAAAAAAATGGTCCACGGTCTGACAATCCACGGCCACTAGTGTCATTTAAAAAACCAATCACCAGTTTAAATGTAGCCCACGGCATTGTATAGTTGCGCTGATCGAGAGTCACCGCCGGTGTCTCTATCACATGCAGCGGACTTGGCCTCTCAGTCTCTCTGGCACAGGCAACAGACGCCACACATGTACCAGCTCAACAACATAAGCTCTGATACCAATTGTAAGAGAAAAAATCATAGTGGAAAACGAAATAATCATGCACAGCATAAACCAACATGAAGACACGGAGATTTTAACGTGGTTCACCCAACCAATCTAGGCTACGTCCACCAAACAGAGGCATCAGAAATCTTATTACTCAACAGGAGATTACAACAACATAATTCCTCACACCCTCTCATCACACATATCCTCTACAGGCTTACATTTTTATATTTGGGAGTAGAAAACTGAATCATAAATTCACTCACAACAAATATAGGATGCAATAACTCCTCATCAGGAATGAATGGAGCTAATTTAGCAACAAATCCTATTGTTGTCACATTCATGAGATTTTTTCCAAATTTAATTAATAGAAAATCTCAACAGGGATGGGGTCGGGGCTAAGCCCTAGCCCCAGGTCACCCCACGCCCATGCAACCATAAATGGAGGACTGGAGGCTCCGGATTAGCCTCAACCCCAGGTCACGAAACATATCATATAACTGAAGGCAACGTTGGGTGAAGTGCTTTGCAACATGCGTTAAGGGTTAGGTCAGACCAAGGTCTTGTGCACACACCATACAACCGGTGTAAAGAGCTGACAGGTGGGCACGGAGTTTGGGACAAGCCCACAGTCACGATACCTGCATGGGACCATAGCGAGAGCTCGGAGGTGTTAACAGTTTAGATGCGGAGCTTGGGGACCAACCTCGATCACATGTTGTCATATAACCACATACCACCATCGTAAAGAGCTTAGAACAAATTTTGCAATGAGTGTGTAAATTTTAGGGATAAGCCCTGATTTCACAGGGACGATAAGACCAATTGTTGAGGAGCTAGGGTTATGTCGACATGGGCGGGTGATTAGCCCAACCCCTGAGCGCATGGCCCCATGTAGCCTTGATTTTCAACCCAAGGCCTTACTGGGCAATTTAATTAAGTGATATTTTGCACTAATTTCGGTGTGAATCTCACCAGTGCCGGAAAAAATTGTCGCTCGACGTGCCTAGAAAAGGCAGATTTGTAGGATCGATAGCAGTCTAGTCCATTTTGTAGAGCATATAACAGAAGAAACTTTGAGAGAGCATAACCTGTTTAGGTTTTGGCCAAATTAAACCCAGATAGGGCATTTTCACTGTTCTAAATCCATTGGAGGCATAATATTTACATTTTGAGCACTGTAAATCCATGTAAACACAAATTTGAGCACTTAATGAAAAAGCCCCAACATTAGAAATTATACCAAGAGATATAGCCGAGGAGAGAAGTGAATTTCTTGTCATTTTGTGAATCATAGAAATATCTAAATTTCAACCCATACTTATCTTAACATTAACATATTTCTACATAGCCAATTACAAGTTCAAGATGAAATCCAACTGCAAACCTGGTCTAACAACTTGTTGAATGCTAACTGTATTAACAAAAAAAAACGTGAAATTTGAACATCGGTAGATGAGGCTATAAGTAGCCGCACAACATATAGAACTGTTAGTAAATTTACACTTATTCTACTCTTATATACATGTGAGAAGCATAAGGTAAAGGGTCCAATTATAAAAAAAACAAAAACAAACCTTTAATGATTGGATCCAATATGACTTTCAATTTTAGTTTATATACTGAAAACGCACGTTTGAATCTGAAAATATAATTAATTATAATGATCACTTTCCATAAAATGAAATGGCTACGTACCAAAAGTATTACAAATGGCTGTCGTTTAATTTTATTTCGGGATAACGCTGTCATTACGATAATAAGTGGTGTGGGCTTTATTTTGTGTTGGCCTTAATTCCGCACTTGCTACATGATTAATCTTTTTAAAATTATATATATATATATATATAAAATAAAGATTAGCAAGTGCGGAAGTAAACCCAACTGTATCGGAATTATATATATATATACAGTTGGGTTTACTTCCGCACTTTCTAATCTTTATATATGTATATATATTCATAGCGATACAACTGTCCGTGGGGAATACAAACGTCCCATTGTTAACTCATGTTTCATTTTTCCATTAAAAACAATAACTTTGGGAAAATGCGACTCAAGGATAATATCTTTTTTTTAAAGCTTTCACATATTATTTTATTTTAAAGAATCTTTGCCATCTCTTTCGTGAGTCCTGACCTTGTCTTTGCTTCTTTTTTTTATTGATTTTCCTTTTATTAATAGGTAAAATAATGTTGCCTTTCTATGTTAATTTTAGGAAAAAGGTTTAAGGTTGTAAAGTTTTTAAAAAATTTATTTTTATATATTTAAAAATATATTAAAAAAAAAAAAAAAAAAAAAAAAAAAAATCTTTAATATTATAGAAAACAATATCTCCACATTATAAAAAAAAACCATTGTTTATTAATTAAACTGTACAATAATCTTATTCATAATATTATCACATTTAAAATATTAAACCATTGTTTATTAATTAAACTGTACAATAACCCTATTCATAATATTATCACATTTAAATATTATTAAATTTGATGCTATGTTGCAAAAGCCAAAGGGTTACATCAATATTGTGACCATTTTACAAATACTTTATCAAAATTATTTTTTTAAAGACTTTGAGGCACCAAAGGAATTATGTTTTCCATTCCAACCAAGAAGCTTCCCGAATGCTTTTTTAAAAGGATCCGAAACGGTGATACAGCAAGGCTCCAAAACAGTGATACACCAAAATACATTTTTAACACAGAAACGACAAGAATTGTCCCCACCGTATTGAGTGTGAAAGGTAAGGCACTGAAAACTGTCACAGGATAGGTACATTTATAGTAGTTGCTTGACCAAATAATTTATAAGTTTTGACTTGTTTTTTATCTGAATTGACCATGAATTAGTCTAGTGTCAGTTATCAAATTTGGTCAAAATTTTGACCATAAAATCCATTGAATTAATTTGGTCAAAATTTTAACCATAAAATCCATTGAATTTGCAATGCTAATTTGAGCATGGAATCCAAATTTTGCTTTTATGGAATGATTTTTTAAAATAGAAGAAAACTATTAACTAATCATCTTATACTTCATGAATAAAGTAAATTTTTATTAAGAATTGTGTCTTGTTTTGCTTCCGAAAGCTCTACAACTAAAAAATAATGGCGACCATGAGGTAAAACGGCGGGGAGAAACCAAGACAGGTAACGACGCAGAAAACAGAGAGTAACAGCAAGAGACAAGCGGGGAAACTGGAGAAGCAACGAGCATGACGGAAGAGGTCAGAAGGGGAGAGATCGAGAGATCCCCTCCTACCGAGATGTAGTGGTAGGAGAAGGACAAAACAGTCAGCCGGCGACAAAGAAGTAGAACGCAAGCCCTGTCCTAGGTGCGATCTGGCAGGCGAGCAGAAGGGGAAAATGTCTACCATGTGCGGAGGAGAAACCAAGGTTCGTAATCCCGCCAAATAAATTGGAAAGGTACAAAAGCTACATGAAGGATCATGCCCTTATTTGCAAGTTTGTCGAAGTCTGGCCATCCGAAAAAGACCTCACCAGATGGATTCAACAAAAATGGCAGCCCCTAGGACACATCGAGTTGAAGCTGGGAGTAAGAGGCTTCTTTACGGTAATCTTCTCTAACTTGCATGACAAAGAAAGAGTGTTTGAGAATGGCCCTTATTTTTACTATAATGCCAGACTATTCATGCGATATTGGGAAGAATGTTATAACCCCGATAAAGAAAAAATTTTAGCAGCACCAATATGGGTTAGATTATTTGGTTTACCAATGGACCTATGGGACCCGGAAATTTTGGAAGGTATAGAAAACTCGATAGGGAGTTTTGTGAAAATAACGGAAACCACAAAAAAATGAAGGTATACTTCATATGCTAGGATTTGTGTATACATGAACATTGCTAACCCAATCCCAGATAAAGTGGAGCTAGAATACCACGAAGAAGTTTGGCAGCAAACCCTGGACTATGAACATATACCATTAATATGCCACAGATGTCATGAATATGGACACCTAGTCAAAGAGTGTCCCATAACAGTGGAAGAAGATGAGAGGAAAAGTAAGCAGCAGAAGAAAAAACAAACAGATCAGGGAAGATTCCAGGAGGTGAAGAGTAAAAGAAGATCAACAAAAGAAAACTCAAATGAAGGAAAGAAGGTTCAACAAACAAACCCAGGAAAATCAAATAGCTTCAAAATCCTACAAGAAGAAGGGGAAGATGAGGATCAAACAATGGAATACCAGGAAGACAAAGAGAAATCACATGCTCAAGTAGTGAAAGGACCCATACTAATAGGAAAGCCCCGAGTGATATCCCAGAAAAAGGAAAAGAACATGAAGAACAGACAGAAAACATGGAGACAGAAATGGAGATAAACAGGGGGGAAGACCTAAGTATAGAAGAAGAAGTCCTGAGAAAGCTATTAAATGAATGGAGAAACTCAGACAAGCAATTTATCCCCGAGGACCAGAAAAGACTCTATGCGGAAACATTCCAGCAATATCAAGACAAATAGGAAAAAGACAAAATAGTGCCTGAAGAACATCAAGAGAATCAGAAGGATAGTCAACGAGACTAGTAAGGACAAGTAAAAGGAGGGAAAAAAAATGAGGACGGAAAAACATTAAAGATTCCATACAACTAATGGGGGAAATGTTAGTGAACACAGAGAGAGTTGTTCCGCTTTCGGCGATGTTTCAAAACCTCAATCAAACCCCTCAATGATATTGACATCCTGGAATATAAGAGGTCTCAATAGTAAAGTGAAGCAAAGACATCTAGCGAAACGGTTAAGAAAAGACAAACCACAGATTATGCTGCTTTAGGAAACTAAAATCTCAGGACAGAAGATGGAGGAAATTCTAAATAAAATAAAACCTAGATATGAGCAAGTAACCATAGATGCTAAAGGAAGCGCGGGAGGGATAGCAGTCATCTGGAACCCAACAGAAGTCATAATAGTCTGGTGGATAGGAATGCCCAGAATACTTACAGAAAAGTTTAGACTCATAGGGCAAAGTGAATGGTTTTTAGTTTCAACAGTCTATGGGCCCCACACCCCAGTAGATCGAGGCTTATTCCTCACTCACATGCAAAAGCTTGGGAATATGCATCAGGAACAGATGTGGATCATTGCAGGAGACTTCAATATGACAACATCCAAAGAAGAGAAGAAAGGAGTACAGAGGGAAGACTCGGAGATGGAAAGATTCAGAGATGTGCAAGTGGAATTAAGATTGGTGAACATTCCAACCATAAATGGTAAATTTACCTGGAATAACAAAAGAAGCGGGAACAAACAAATAACGTCAGGACTAGCTAGATTTCTAGCCTCTGAACAATTAATATGAAATGACATATTCTATGAAGCTTCCATCCTCCCATCTATAGGGTCAGACCACTGGCGTATTAAACTGGAGATAGCTATGAACACTCAGAATAAAAAAAGGCCATTCTGGTTTGAGGCCTTTTGGTTAAGAGATCCAGAATTCATAGCCAAAGTGAAAACCTGGTGGCACGAAAGTAAAATTGGAATGGAAGGAAGAAACAAAATGCATATGTTCCAAATTAGACTAAAAAACCTAAAAGGAAAAATAAAGAAATGGAACAGAGAGAAATTTGGTAATATTCAAAAAGAGAAAGAAAAACTACAAATAAGAATGGAGGGAATCCAACAACAAATCACAAAAGGAGGAAGAAGTGAGGAGCTGACAGAGGAGGAAGGGAGGTTTATTAACCAAATAGAGGAAAGAAGAAAGCAAGAAGAAATATTGTGGAAACAAAAATCACGAGTCCAATGGTTGAAAGAAGGGGAGAAAAATTCAAAATTCTTTCACAAAGCAATGTTGAACCATAGGCGACATAATAGAATATTTTCACTCAAGGACAGTCAAGGGAACAGGGTACTTCCACAGGAAGAAACGGAGAAGTAACTAGTAGATCACTTCAAAGGGATCCTAATAGAACCTAATATACGCAGGGAAGAGGAAATTACTAATGTGGGCCAACATATTCCTAAAAAAGTAACTAGAGAACAAAATCTGGCTCTGCTCAAAGTGATCAAGAAAGAAGAAGTGGAGGAAGCGGTAAAAAAAATGGAAAAGAACAAGGCCCCAGGGCTTGATGGATTTACCATAGAATTTTACCAAGCCTCCTGGAGTTTCATGAGCCAGGACCTTGTGGAACTTGTGAAAGAATCAAGATGTACAAAGCGCAAGCATCCGGCCCTAAACGCCACCTTCTTGGCTCTGATTCTGAAAACGGAGAAATCGGAAGAACCACAGGGATTCAGACCAATATCTCTATGTAACGTAGTAAACAAAATACTGGCTACAACAACGGTAAATAGACTTAAACCAATTTTGCCTGACCTCATAGCTCAGGAGCAAACTGGTTTTGTTAAGGGAAGATAGATAACAGATGGTATAGTAGTGGCTCAGGAGATAATACATTCACTGAAAAACTCCAGAAACAAAGCCATGCTAATAAAACTGGATCTGGCAAAGGCTTATGATCGCCTTAGTTGGGATTATTTGGGGGGTATACTGAAAGCTCATGGCTTTGACGAGAGATGGGTGAAATGGATTCTGTCAATGGTGAGCACCCCAGTGATGTTAGTTATGCTAAATGGAACCCCTTTGGAAGCTTTTAACCCCACGAGAGGGCTTACACAGGGAGATCCCATCTCTTTGTTTCTATTCATTTTAGCAGCTGAAGGACTGGGCAGGCTGGTGAAAGCGCGCCTCACCAATGAACAAATAAAGGGATTGATAATTTGGGGTAATGAAACTCCTATAACACACCAACAATTCGTAGATGATGCGATGATCTATGGACAAACCACTCTTAAGGAAGCCCAACAGATCTTAAAAATTCTCTCTGAGTTCACAAAAGCCTCAGGGACAAAGATTAACAATGAGAAATCAGAAATATTTTTCTTTAACACCCAAGTAGCATCCCAAATATTTCTGGCTAGAACAATGGGATTCAAAGTAGGAAGCTTCCTGACAAAGTATCTTGGCATAATGCTCAATGAGTATCAGTACAGAGTAGCGAATTGGGAACCTCTCATAGGGAAGATAAGGAAAAAGATAGAAAATTGGATATTCCGGTCCCTGAATACCCCTAGCCGGATAATCCTTCTAAGAGTCGTATTGCAATCCATCCCAATATATCAGATGTCTAGCCAAGCTGTTCCTAAATCTATTTGTCAAAAATTAGTAGCCATGTTTAAGAAATTTTTATGACAAGGAACAAGTAAAACAAGAAAATGGGCATTGCTCTCCTCGGAATAGCTCAACAAACCAATTAAAGATGGAGGCTTCGGTTTGCGAGACCCTTATATACTTAACCAAGTGATGGGTGTGACGCTGTGGTGGAGGTGGACACAGGGCGGACAGGATCTATGGAAGAAAATTTGGGAGAAGAAATACGAGGTAGTAGAGAAACCAAAAGATAGGATGAGAAGCCAAACAGAGGAAAAATGATCAGCGATATGGAATTTGGCAAGGAACAATAAAAATTTGATAAGAGACTACAACTTTTGGGAGTTAAGAGAGGGATACACAGCCAAGTTCTGGGAGGAATCCTAGCAACAGTGAGAAAAGCTTCTCCATAAAGAAGCCCTCCAAAAAATCCAGGAATTTACCTCCCGAACAGGGGGAATTGGTCGGCAACTTCTGGAAACCAAGTATAGGGGAATACTGACAAAATTGGAAGCAAAAAGAGGACTGGGCAGCAGCCTTAGAGACAAAAACCTAGGGAGATTATAACAAAGAAATGGCATCCAGGAAAGTTGCGGTAAAAACAGGGCAAGATATACTCAGATGGGGAACCCAAATAAAAGGCACATTTTCTATAGCAAAAGGTTATTACTTAAAGGTAGGACATAATCGACAGACAAAATCAAACAAATGGAAAAGCTTATGGAAAATTAAGACTTGGCCTAAAGTAACCTTTTTTCTATGAATTTTATACCATGGACGGGCACTAACCTGGGATCAAATCCGGAAAAAAGGCATGCAGGGACCCTCACGCTGCACGTTATGTCATGAACAAGAGGAGACGATAGAGCACCTAACAAGTAGCTACACTGTCAGCAGCAGCTTGTGGAGTAATCACCAACAACTATTTGAACATTGTCACAAAAACTACCATAATATAAAAAATACTTTGGAATTTTGGCCAAAAAAACCTTACCAGAAGAAGGTCTTTAACTGCGCGTGGATGCCGTCAGTAGGGTTCATGCTTTGGAACATCTGCAAGGAAAGAAACGACGTGATCTTTAAATAAGAAAATAGAACCTTGGCTGAAATATGGAAACAAACAATCTAAAATATGAGAGAAACAATCTTAACAGAAAGGTGGAATGATGAAGACTAGAAGATTAACCAAACAGAGGAGGGAATTTTGCAATGATTACAATTAACCCAAAGCATGATAGACAGAACCCAAAGTAAAAATCAACACAGAGAGGTTGAAGAGATAAACACTTACATGCATCCACAGCAAGGCTTTACCAAGCTAAACTTTGATGGAGTAGCAAAAGGAAACCTGGGAGAAGCAGGAATAGGGGGGCTATTCAGGGACGATGGAGGAAAAACTCTGAGAATTTTTGCGATGGATTTTGGGGAAGCAGCAAAGAATGAAGCAGAGTTACACACGCTGAAACGAGGGCTCGAAATTGCCATTCAGGAAAAGTACCAGAACCTTCAAATTGAAGGTGTTTCGAAACTGGTCGTGGACATGGTAAAACAACCGCAAAACAAGACACCGGCGGAAAAGATTAGCAGGAGCTGGAGAACAGCATGGTTAACCAGTGAAATAGGGAAATTGATTAATAGAATCGACTATGTGATCCCCATACACGTAAGGTGAACAGGAAACAGATCGGCAGACTAGTTAGTGAATTGGGGAAGCCGAAGCAGGGGAAGGTCGATGGACATTGGAGGAACAGAGCTCCCTCACCCGGAGGAGAAGGAGCAGTTGCAGAAACTCCTAGATGTCGATAACGGTGGCAATAGTGACCCAGAGAGGAATGTTCAGGAAAAGGCAGCAAGTGGTAGACATGAGGAAAGGACACATCCGGTGATGACAGATAGGACACACGTGACAAAGGAACAACGATGGGCAGGTGACGAAGCAGGGCAGCTGATGGAGCAGGGCAGGGAAGGATCACATCCCGAGAAGTTAGCAGAGGTGCAATCAAGAATTGAGATGGGGGAGGGTAGGTGTGGAGTTGGGAAAGGGTCAGAGAAGGGACGACAAGTGGCAACAGTAGGACAGAAAGGATATGGCAGGAGCAGCTGAGAGGAAATAGGAGTTATGAGGAGTAAAGGAGGAAAGAACGGTCGAGGCACATCCAGAGAAAAGGACTCGGGGAAAAGTGTCAGGAAAGAAACAGAACAGGTGGAGGTCAAAAGGGATAGAAGGATAGGAATAACCCAAAGAGGGCCTGAGGTGGCATTAGGAATTTTCATGTAGCAGAGCATGAAGTAGGAGGGAACAATGAAAGGTGGTAGATAAGCGTAGTGCTCAGACAAAGACTCCAGCATCGGCAGGGAAAGGTGGTATGTAGCCTCATTCTCCTGTTTAGTCATTTTAGTGGTAGCTAGAAGTAGGAGTCTTTGTAATTTTCCTGTGGTACCCATGAGGCTGAAATCAGAAGGTAGGAATAGCCAGTCAGTAGGAAACCTCAGACTCAGGAAGCAGCGTCCTTACTAGACCAAAGGCGCAAGCCATAAAATCCTAGCTCCAAGGAGATTTGCTGGTCTCCTGGGAGAATGAATCAAGGCCTCCTGAGAAAAGGAAAACCCAAACCCAGGAAAGCTCTCAGGGTGGGGAAGGGTGGAACCTCTGTAAGACGAGTTAATCCTATAAGAAGCAGGACCCTTGTCCCTCTCATTCCTGTCGAAAAGTCCAGAAGGGTAAAGAGTAGGAAATCCCTGGTAAATAGGCGAGCAAGTCGTCCCCTTCGACAACTAGAGAGAAGATATAATTTTCCTAGACCCTCAAAGAGCCATCAGCAAGGGCAACGATGGAGTCCTGGGGATATTTTGAGTGGAAGAAATGAAATAGGCCAAATTACAGGCCGACCTTCGGTGCGTGTTGCGCCGTCTTACCAACTTCAAACCCAGTGAAACCAGAATTCTGGCAAGGAAAGGGTGGTGAGTGAATGGATTAAAAATGAAATTTTAAACAGTGTTACTGATTTATGGTATCATGTCTTGCTAGGTAAGAAAGATTCAATAAAGCGCATCTTTCAGTCAAGTAAGAAGATGGCCCCGCGGAAAGAGAAAAAGGTTCCAAAATAGGAAGAGGGGACCAGTAAAAATCCGAAAAGGAGAGGAAGGAAATCAAAGGCCAAGCACAGGATGT
This sequence comes from Pinus taeda, assembly GCA_000404065.3. Classification (NCBI taxonomy): domain Eukaryota; kingdom Viridiplantae; phylum Streptophyta; class Pinopsida; order Pinales; family Pinaceae; genus Pinus; species Pinus taeda. The sequence continues at coordinate 12,741 of APFE031490104.1, forward strand.
ACATGATAAATGCTTATATGGCGGGGAACTCTCTCGAAATTCGGGAGTAGATAAATGGATGGGAAAGAGAGTTGAGATCAATCAGCTCGAACCAGGAGGTCCCCAGGGGAGAGTGGGAGGCCATAGTGCCAGACCCAAGTAATACACACAGTCGTAATTCACTCTTCAATAAGTCTCTTCAACATTATTGGATAATGAAGCATATGGTATCTAGAGCTATGGAAATGAATCAGGCAGTCCGCGAAGAAGAATAGGAGGAAAGGAGTCAGAGGGATGAGCAGCTACAAAACCAGACTCAGGACGAGTTGGAAACCATGAAGTCAGTGCTTATTAAGGAAATAGCGGAGGTACAGCGTTAGGGCTCCCGCAACAATCTTATCCTAGGAAGAATGGAACAGATGTTGAGGGAGATGAAATGGGTCATGGAGCAGAGAAACGAGATCCCTAGATCAAGTGCCAAGGCGCCTGCCTTGATTATCTCCTCAGATGAGGATTGATGCAGCATGTTAAGTCTGTTAGTGTTGTTAGTGTTTTTGATGTTAAAAACTAAATTTTGATGTTTTATCATAGAATAAAAGTTAGGATAATGAGTAGAGCTCGGAAGAGCAAACATGTTAGAAACACATAGATGAACATTTTCAAATTTTGGTCTGGCTTTAATGCAAATAGGTGGTAGCCTGGTCTCCTTCGGGTAGGTTAACCACCTGGAACATATGATGGATGGATGTAAATTTTGATTTGGAAATATAGATAGCAGCTCTGCAAAGTTAACAAACAAAAAAAGTAAAATTTTATTAAGATAATTTTTGGCAATAATTAAATCTGAATTTATTTGTAGTCACGACAGGTAAAACTTTAACAAATAAAGTAAAAATTCTCGAACCATATAACCCACAACAAACCAGTGTGGTTCATCGTCAGGACAAGTAAAACTTTAATGAATAAAGTAATTGTTAACAATAATGATATCATTGTGTTAAGTGCTTATTTCAAAGAACGTTCAATGCTCAGACTAGTTGGGTATGTGTATCAAACATTGTAAAACTAACAATAATGATATCATTGTGGTAAGTGTTTATATCGAAGTACATTCAATGGTCAAACTAGTTGGGTATGTATATCGAACATTAAAAATTAAATTTAAAATATATACTTTATTATAAATTATAAATATTATATAAACCTAGTCCTCTATATGAGAATGATGAAGTTTGGCTTAAATCTTAAGAAACCATTTTTTTTTAATAAATATTTCATTTATAAATTTTTATTTATAAATATTAATAAATAATAATATTTATATTATTGAATTTAGGCTTCTATGATCTATCAAGTCTATAGAGAAGTTTTCAGCTATAATCAAAATCAAAATTAATTTGTACAAGCTTTCAAACCAACAATGTGGTAAATTATATATAGTAACAATAAAATAATATTTTAATAATTATATAAAATATATATTATCTTATATATTTATTATATTTAAATAATATCATTTATATTTGAAAAAAAAATAATAGTTTATTTTAAAATTAATTAAAATATATTTATTTTTTTTAATTGATTGACTCACCATTCTTTAAACTCCATCTCGTGGTTAAAATGATAGATCATAAAAGGCAATTGTCCAATTAAACTATCTAATGACAATATTTTTGTTTCTTAAATAAACTATTTTATTATTTTATTTAAATTCATATAAAAATCTATTTTTTTCTATATATAAAATTCATTTAATATAAAATATCAAATTTTCTTAAATCATTTAAAATAAAACTTATACACTTATAATCATTAACATATTTAATATCAAAGTTAATAGTTCCTTTTAGATATCAAAGGATTGGCTTTGTTGTTTTCCAATGGCTTTCAAGAGAGATTTAACCATGGGTTGTCTTATGATACTAACTCAATATGTTATGTTTGGCCTGGTTGGAATGAGATAGTTGAGACTTCCCACTAGCTCACGATACAATGTACCATCCACCTGTCTTGTCCCATTATCATTGTAGAGTTTGACATTCTGTTCTAATGGTATTAATAATGCCATACATTGGTCCACTTTTAATCTTTTGAGTAGCTCCCTAGGATATTTACTCTGTGTAACGAATGTCTAACAAACTTCTTTCCATATCTCAAGACCTAAGCAATATTGCAATTCATCAAGGTCTTTCATTTCAAACACATGTGACTATTGTCCTTTAAATTCATCAATTACCCTGTTATAATAAGATCATTACCATACAAGGAAATCATAATAACATGCCCCTTTTGATTTGATTTAATGTACGTATTAGGGTCACTTTTGCTTTTCATAAAACCATTCTAAAGAAAGAAAGAACCATTCTTCACAAACCAAGTTCTTGGTGTCTATTTTAATCCATATAAAGCTTTCTTTAACTTGCAAACAACAGGCTCTTGACCATTTTTAACAAACCCCTTTAGTTGAACAAGATATACTTCTTCTTTAGGTCCTCATTCAAGAAGGCAGACTTAACATCGAGTTGATGCAGTTTCAATTTATATTTTATAGATAAAACAATCATCAATCTAATTGTATCTAACTTAACTACATGTGAAAAAGTTTCTTCATAATCAATTATCTCTTTTTGTGAGTAGCCTTTTGCAAGCAACTTGGTGTTATATTTATCTATACTTCCATTGGCTTTAAATTGGGTTTAAATAACCATTTAGATCCTATAGGTACTTTATTTTTAGGCAGTTTTGTTAATTCCCAAGTATCATTTTTCATTATAGGCTCATACATCTCTCCACTCTTTATGATCATTAGCTTCTTTGAAATTTCATTGAAATTCAAAGGTTCTATGACATTCACCTCTAGTCATTAAGGCATAATATTTAAATCTTACTAGTGGTTGAGTTTGATGAGATGACCTTCTTGCTACTTTGTTGATTTCAACTATTCTCCTTCTTTGTGGCAAATCATCTCTTCTTCTTGGTGTGTTGTGGCTGCTAGAAGTGTCCATGCCTCTAGATTCTTCCTCCTCTTGATGTTCTTGTGTATCATCTACGTCCCCTTTAACATCATCATACTCATAAGGAATATGCCATGAATCATATTTGTCATCCTTATGGCCTTTATTTGCAAGCTCATGAAATAATACATATTTTCTTGCAAAGACTTTATTTGTGTAAGGATCAAACAATTTATAAGATTTATGATAGTAACTTATAAAAATACGCTTGATAGCTTTTGCATCAAGTTTCCTCTTATTTTCTTTCGTAACATGAGAGAATGTTTTACTTCCAAAGATTCTCAAATAGCTTAATATCAATTTATAACCATAAAGTGCTTCAAAAGGAGTTTTATGATCTAAACATTTAATTTGACTTCTATTCTTCAAATAAACAACATTGTTACCAACTTCTATTTTTAAAAAACATTTAAAAAAAATGAAAAATCATAATCTCATGAAAAATAATAACCCAGATTCCAGGAAAAAGACTAAGAGCATTTTAATTATTTATGGGACTGCACAATTATCACAATTCAAAATCTTATCACATTATCAAATATTATTAAATTCCATGTTGCAAATATAGACAAAGCATGACATCAATATTTTGACCATTTCACAAATACTATATCAAAATGTCCTTTTTAAAGGAATTCATGCACTGAGGCACAGAAGGAATTCTTTTTTCCATTTTTTTCCAACCAGGAAGCTTCCCCGGATGCTCTTTTAAAGGCTCCGATGCAGTGATACACCAAAGTATTTTTTATACCATTTTTCCCATTATAACAGAGAGACAAGAAGAAGCTTCCTCATGGATCTGAGTGTGAAAGGCAAGGCATTGAAAACTGTCACAGGATAGGCACGTTGCAGGACCAAATAATGAGCCTAAGTTTTGACTTGTTTTTATCTAATTTGACCATGAATTTGTTCAGAGTTCGGTGACAAATCCATGAAATCCATTGAACTTTGCAAAGCTTATTTTCAAATTTGAGCATGAAATCCAGATTTCGCTAATTGGGTGATTTTTAAAATAGAACCACACGTTGAGCAATCATCTTAATACTTAACTAATAAAATAAAACTTCACCGAAGATATGACCAAAAAAATTGGGACAAGCAGAAACTGTCATATGTATACCGTTAGGCAGAGACTAATAACTGTTAACATAAAAATTTGAAAGTAATAAACAATGATATATCATCGTAAGTCTTTATTTCAAAGTACATTCAATGGTCAGAATTGGTATCATGTATATCATATATGGTAAAACTAGTTTAATGGTCAGAATTGGTATCATGTATATCGAATATGGTAAAACTAGTTTATTTGATTTATTGTTATTTGAATTTTGAATTTCATGATTTATACTATTTTTAACTATTTATATAAAAAAATTAAAAGTAATAAACAATGATATTATCATGATAAGTCTTTATTTCAAAGTACATTCAATGGTCAGAATTGGTATCATGTATATCAAATATGGTAAAACTAGTTTATTTGATTTACTATTATTTGAATTTCATGATTTATACAATTTTAGGCCATCATTAATTAAATTATTTAATAAGTAAAGATATTTTTTTAAATGTTGATTATTTAATCTTGATATCAGATAAAATAGTATTTATGTTTATATAATACAAATTTATTTGATTATAATTGCAATCATTTTCCTAAATTATTTTAAAATCAAAACTTATACACTTATATCAACACATATTATATCAAACGTTAATAGTTCTTTTCAAATACCGAAGGGTTTGCTTTGTTGTTTTGCAATGGCTTTCAAGGGCTTTAACTATGATACTAGCTCAATATGCTATGTTTGGCCTGGTTGGAATGAGATATTTTAGATTTCCCACTAACTTACAATACAATGTACCATCCACCTCTCTTGTCCCATCATCACTATAGAGGTTTTTATGAGATACTTTAGACTTCCCACTAGCTTACAATACAATGTACCATCCACTTCTCTTGTCCCATCATCATTGTAGAGTTTGGCATTCTATTCTAATGGTATTAATAATGCCATACATTGGTCCATTTTGAATCTTTTGAGTAGTTCCCTAGTATATTTACTTTGTGTAATGAATGTCTAACCAACTTCTTTCCATATCTCAAGACCTAAGCAATAATACAATTCATCAAAGTCTTTCATTTCAAATACATGAGACAATTGTCCTTTAACTTCATCAATTAACTTGTTATAATATGATCATCAACATACAAGGAAATCATAATAACATGCCCCTTTTGATCTGATTTAATAAACATATTAGGGTCACTTTTGCTTTTCATAAAACCATTCTAAAGAAAGAAAGAATCAATCTTCACAAACCAAGTTCTTGGTCTCTATTTTAATCCATATAAAGATTTCTTTAACTTGCAGACAATGTGCTCTTGACCCTTTTTAACACGCCCCTTTGGTTGAACAAGATATATATCTTCTTTAGGTCCTCATTCAAGAAGGCAGACTTAAAATCCAGTTGATGCAATTTCCATTAATATTTTGTAGATAAAACAGTCATCAATCTAATTGTATCTAACTTTGCTATAGGCGAAAAAATTTCTTCATAATCAATTCCCTCTTTCTATGAGTATCCTTTTGCAAGAAAATTGCCTTATATTTATCAATACTTCCATCAACTTTAAATTTGGGTTTGAATAACCATTTAGATCTTATACATACTTTATTTTTAGGCAATTCAGTTAATTTCCAAGTATCATTTTTTAGTATAGACTCACACATCTCTCACACATCTCTCCACTATTTATGCTCATTAGCTTCTTTGAAATTCAAAGATTCTATGACATTCACCTCTAGTCATTAAGACATAATCTCTAAATCTTACTGGTGGTTGAGTTTGATGAGATGACCTTCTTGCTTCTTTGTTGCTTTCATCTCTTCTCCTTCTTTGTGGTGAATCATCTCTTCCTCTTGATGTGTTGTGGTTGTTAGAGGTGTCCATGTCACTATATTCTTCCTCCTTTTGATGTTCTTGTGTATCACCTGCTTCCTCTTTAACATCATCATACTCCTCAGGAATATGCCATGCATCATATTTGTCATCCTTGTGGCCTTCATTGGCAAGCTCATGAAACAATACATCTCTGCTTGCAAAGATTTTATGTGTGCAAGGATCAAACAATTTATAATCTTTATGGTAGCAACCTATGAAAATACACTTGATAGTTTTTGCATCAAGTTTCCTCCTATTTTATTTTGGAACTTCAGAGAATGCTTTACTTCCAAAGATTCTCAGATGGATTACTATTGATTTATAACCATAAATTTCTTCAAAAGGAGTCTTATGATCTAAAATTTTAGTTGGACTTCTATTTTTCAAGTAAACAACAGTGTTAATAGCTTCAACCCAAAAGGAATTGGCAATATTTTTACCCTTTAACATTCTCCATGCACATTCTACTAGGTTTTTTTCTCTTCCTTTCAACTACTTTGTTCTTCTACATAATAGCTAGTTGATCTAAGGGATCAGTAAAGTGCTCAAAATTCAAAGAATTCAAAAGTGCATGAACACTATACCAGATTGTAGATGTCAATGACCTAAATCCAAGGCAACTTGAATCACTCAAAATTGATAATGGATGCATGATTGTTGACTGGGAGTTCTGTATGCTCACTAGCTAGGGTGACTGGACATGTTGACTAGGTTTCTTGGGCCAATGATTGGATACCAAGTCATTAGGGTAATTTTGAGGTTCAAAATGGGCCTCCTAAGAAAATTATAAAATAATAGTAGAAATAATAAAATAAGATTAAATTATGTCCACCAAACAGAGGCATTGGCAATCTTATTACTCAACAGGAGATTACAACAACATAATTCCTCACACCCTCTCATCACACATATCCTCTACAGGCTTACATTTTTATAGCTGGGAGTAGAAAACTGAATCATAAATTCGCTCACAACAAATATAGGATGCAATAACTCCTCATCGAGAATGAATGGAGCTAATTTAGCAACAAATCCTATTGTTGTCACATTCATGAGATTTTTTCCAAATTTAATTGACAGAAAATCTCAACAATCTCCACCTTGACAACAATTAGCCTGATACCCTATTCTATTATTATTTTATCTTTTCTGCAAGCCAAGAGAAGCCAGACACCAACGTAACTTCTCTAACAAAACTGGTTTCGTGAACATGTCTGCACAATTTTCCTTTGTATGCACTTTTTCAAGAGAGACTCCCCTTTCAGTGATAACCTGTCCTACAAAATGGTACTTGATAGGTATATGCTTTGATTTACTATGATAGGCCGGATTCTTAGCCAAATGAATTGCACTTTGACTATCACAAAATAACTTGATGTTGTCTTGTAACCTACCAAACTCACTAAACAAACCTTTCAACCAAATCGCTTCTTTGCAAGCATGTGAAGCAGTTATGTATTCTACTTCAGTAGTGGATAAAGAAACAATGTTATGTAGCTTTGTCATCCAGCTAATAGCTCCACCTGCAAGAGTAAAGACATACCATGAAGTTGACCTTCTCTTATCCAAATCACCTGCAAAATCGGAATCAACATATCCGCAAACAAATTCACTTCTTCTGTTATAAGTGATACAATAATCACTTGTGCCTCTCAAATACCGAAGCACCCATTTCACTGTTGACCAGTGTCCTTTTCCTGGATTTTCCATATACCTGCTAACAACCCCAACTGCATGTGAAATATCTGGTCGAGTACAAACCATCGCATACATCAAACAACCTACTACATTTGCATATGGAATTCGAGACATATATTCTTTTTCTTCATTTCTATTAGGACATAAACTAGAAGAAAGCTTAAAATGGGAAGCTAAAGGGACTGAAACAAGCTTCACATTGTTCATACCAAACCTCAAGAGTATTTTCTCAATATACTTCTGTTGTGATAGCCACAGCTTACCATTGCTTCTGTCTCTGAAAATCTCCATGCCCAAAATCTGTCTTGCTGCTCCTAGATCTTTCATATCAAATGTCCTAACCATCTGAACCTTTAACATGTTGATCTCTATTATGTTTTTGTTTGCTAAAAGCATATCATCAACATACAACACTAAGATAATGAACATGCCATTACTTAATTTCTTAAAGTAAACACAATGATCATATTCACTTCTTATATAATTTTGACTCATCATGAAAGAATCAAGTTTCTTGTACCATTGTCGAGGCGACTGCTTCAGACCATACAATGATTTCTTGAGCCTACAGACAAATTTCTTGTTGTGATTTTGAACAAACCCTTCCAGTTGTTCCATGTAAATCTCCTCATCTAAATCTCCATGTAAAAATGCAGTTTTAACATCTAGTTGTTGTAATTCTAAATCAAGTAAAGCAACTAATGCTAATACAATTCGAATTGAAACAAATTTTACAACTGGTGAAAATATCTCATGAAAATCAATGCCTGCTTTCTGAGAAAAACCTTTTGCGACTAGCCTTGCTTTGTACCTGTCCTCTGTATCATCAACACCCCTTTTCAATTTGTAAACCCATTTACATCCCACATTTTTTCTGTCTTTAGGAAGTTCTACCAGATCCCATGTGGCATTCTTGACTAATGCCATCATCTCGTCCTTCATAGCTTCTTTCCACTTTTCACTTTTAGAACCTTCTACAGCTTCCTGATAGCACAAAGGATCATCATCATTAGCGGTTAAAGCAACTAAAGTAACATAATCATCATACCTTTTAGGAGGACGTTTCATTCTTGTGGACCTCCTTAAAGATGTTTCTGGTACTTCCACAATTTGCTGATTATTATCTGTAGGAACTTCTTCATGATCTGCATTTGAAACTTGTTCATCTTGACTATCATCAGTATTTGAACTGGTTTCAAACTGAATGTGTTGAAGCTTAGATACATTATCCTATTTCAATTTATTATCTACATCTGGATTTTCAAGTGAAGATTCATTAAATTTAACATCTCTGTTAATGATGATCTTGTGAGTAGTAGGATCCCACAATCTGTATCCCTTAGTCCCATCACCATATCCAACAAAGATATATCTTTTTGATTTAGGATCTAATTTAGAACACTAATGTTTCAGAACTAGAGCATATGCATCACAACCAAAAACTTTCAATTTAGAATAATCACAAGGATGACCTTTCCATACCTCTTGAGGAATTTTGCATCCTATTGCAGTTGATGGTGATCGATTTATCAAATAACAAGCTATAGAAACCGCTTCTGTCCAAAATTCCTTCTGCAAATTGGCGTTACTAAGCATACTTCTTGCTCTCTCTAAAAGAGTCATGTTCATGCGTTCAGCAACTCCATTTTGCTGAGGAGTATATACAGTGGTTTTATGTCTTTCGATCCCAACGTCTTTGCAATAACTATCAAATTCCTTTGAAGTAAACTCACCACCATTGTCAGTTCTTAAACATTTAATGGTTCTTCCAGTGATGTTTTCAACTAATGCTCTAAACTTTTTGAAAACTGTGAATACATCTGACTTCTTCTTTAACATGTAGACCCACACTTTTCTAGAGAAATCATCAATAAAAGATACAAAATATGACGATCCTCCATATGAGGTTGTAGGAGATGGACCCCAAACATCGGAATTGATATAATCAAGGATTCCCTTACTAGTATGTTTTCTAGTTTTAAACTTCTGCTCGCTTTGTTTCCCATATATACAATGTTTGCATAAATCTAACTTAACAGACTTTAAACTAGGAAGTAACTTACGATCAGATAAAATATTTAAACCTATTTCGCTCATATGGCCCAACCTTTGATGCCATAAATGAATAGAATTATTTTCGTTTTCAGATACTGTAAGAGAATGAACTGATTATGTTCTTCCTTCTAACTGAAAAAAATTTCCAACCTTCTTTGCTTTCATTACTAGTAAAATTCCTTTATAAACTTTCATTACTCCACCTTGAATAAAGGTTTTATATCCATTAGTGTCTAGTACTCCTAGTGAAATGAGGTTTTTTCTTAGTTCAGGTACATGTCTTACATCAGATAGAATTTTATTTGTCCCATCAAACATTTTAATCTGGATACTACCAATTCCCACAATGTTACATGTGACATCATTTCCCATGTAAACTACTCCATCATTGATTGATTTATAAGTTTTAAACCATTCTCTATGAATGCACATGTGATTTGACGCACCAGAATCTAACATCCAATGTTGATCATGATTAGACAAACTAACTGATAACACTTCATCAATCATACCTGAAGTGGATGCCGAACCTGTATCTGTCGTGTTTGCTTCTTTCTTCTCTATCGAAGAGTCTTCTTTGGATGTTTGTTGTCTCTTCCAACAGTCCTTCTTCAAATGTCCTGATTTGCCACAAAACCAACACTTTACCTTACTCTTCTTCCCTTTCGATTTTGACCGCGACTTGTCGTGCTTATTGAAGCGTCTTTCTTTAGAACAACCTCTGACCATCATTGCTTTTGATGTAGAGGTTTCTGAATTTGACCTTTTCCTTGTTTCTTCAGATAATAAAGCTCCAACAACATCATCAAACTCAAGGGTTTCTGATGAACTAAGACTTATAGAAGTAACAAAATGATCCC
>APFE031490124.1:0-47533 GCA_000404065.3 Pinus taeda
GGAAATCTCTGTGTATATGTGTTTTATGTGTTATGATCTCGCATTTTTATTTTTCCTGTGATTTAGAATTCGTATGCAAGTAATTTCTGTACGGGGTTAAAACCTACAAGCATAGATTCATAGTTTAATTGTTCATTTGCTTAAATAGTTTCATTTCCATTACAGCATAGTAGTTTAGATTGGTTGTATGTTATTTTTCTTCCATTTGTGCCTTCTTTCAATTAGTAGGTTAGCGAGGAGAAAACGGATCACCATCTGGTCGTCAGCAAGTGTCTCGACCTCACTTCCTCCCTCTGAGACAATGACTTGAGGAAGAGACCCTTCAGCAGCCCTAAAAACACAGATTTCTAGTTCTTGCATGAGCTTTGGAGTTTGTTGTCTTGATTCAGCATTTGTTTCATTTCATTGTCATCTTTTTCCATTACTCCATTTCTGCAATAAGATCTCACTCATGCTTTCATTCCCTTTATCACTCTCTTCATGCATAATATAGGCAATTGATTCATGCTTTTCTAGTTTACGAAAATGTATCTTGTTATATAGTTATTGGGAAACACATATGTTTTAAGCACAGTAGTTACTTCAGGAGGAGACCCAGACTTCATCACTAGTAGCCACCTTCCACCTCATCCACCCTAACCATCTCTTGTTCCACCATCACCCTCACTATTTTTTTTTCATTTTTTATTGAAATTCCCCTAGATACATTGAGTGAATCTAGCCATCCCTGATCTTGGATATGTTGGGTGTGGAGCCTGATTATCTTCTATATTCAAAAGTACTACCACATTGGACCCCAATTCAAAATGGGGGCAACAATGCCGCCCATAAAATATTCACTGCAGGGGGGGTCGGCTGCGACCTTTGGGAGCCCCCCCCTTGGTGGTGGGTTTCGGGGGCAGCGCCCCCAAAGTTAAAAACAACTGTAAAATTTCCTTGTAAAAGTATAGTAATTTCTAGTCAATCTGGGTCGTTCGTTAGGCGGATGATATGATGGTAGAACTTATGTTTAGTTTAGGGTTTTTTCCCTAGAAGGCAACCCCTCTCTTTGTATGAGGGCATTGTATTTGAGGCTATGAGATATATGTGTATTCTGTGTGAGCGAGAAACAGAGAGGTGAGACTGTGAGAGAAGACAAAGGATATTACAGCGGATTTTCTGTAGGTTGTGTCTCTTCATTTTGCTGGATAATAGAAAGGAAGGACTGGCTGTTCGGGGTGGATGTAGCCCAAACTGGGTGAACCACGTATATCTGTGTCTCTCTTGTTTTGTGCGTTTTCTGTGTTTATATTTCTTCAATATTTTATGTGTTCCATTGCTCCATAATATTTAATATTCTAATAGGATATTGGCTCCTGAGTGTTCCTAGACCTTCTAGCACCCCATCTCACTCATCACACACCTTTTCCAACCTTCCCAACACCTCACAATTAGCTCTCATCCATATCCTATAGGATTTCCTATAATTCCTACAAGATCATCCTGTAGGTTTCTAGTACATCTTGTAGGTTTTCCTGAAACAGCCTGTTTTGAGGCCAAATTGATGGGGAACCTCTAGGAAGTCACAAAAATAATCTTAGGACCCTTCCAGGCCATACAACTACTCCATAAGCCTTTTAGTCATCCTCAATCACCTTCCATCCACCTGTCACATCCACAAGAACAATTAATTTTCATACTTGATTTTGCCCAAAAAACCCAAAAAAAAAAAGTGAAAACAAATTTAGTTTAGTTTTCTTGCTTACACATTAGTATGGTTGATGCTCTTTATTTTTGTAGCTTAGATAGCAGCATTAGGTTAGTGTTGATTTATAGATTCTGCTTAGCATAGATGTTTAAATGGTTAATTAGGATATGGTGTGATTTAGCAATACATGTTGTTTTCTTCATTACTACAGTAGAGTAGCTCTCTTAGAATAGATTTTCTCTTTTCCATCAAAGAATCAAGCTTCTTCTGATTCTATAGAAGTCTGGCCTGGAACCTCTAGGGTCTCTCGCCAGATGAATAGTGACAATAGGCAGGACCTTCACTTTTACTTGTGCATATAGCATTGTCACCTCCAAGTTTGTATGAATCTTGGATTGATAAGTAAAGTTGGTAGCCCATGAGTTGCAACATCCTTGCTACAATATTGGTGCTCATCACATGCTCACTGTTAAAGATAAACTTCCCATTCCTGTCATTGATCTTTTATTGGATTAATTGCATGGATCAATTTACTTCACCAAGTTGGATCTTAGTTCAAGATATCATCAAATCAAAATGAAGACTAAAGACATTCTAAAAACAGCATTTAGAACTCATGAGGGTCATTATGAGGTTTTGGTCATGCCTTTTGGCCTTACCAATGCACTTTCTACATTTCAAGGTTTGATGAATTCCATTTTCAAACCCTTCCTTAGAAAAATTCTGTTAGTATTTTTTGATGATATACTAATCTATAGCAAGTCTTGGAAGGATCATGTTCGACATGTTGACAGGGTGGTCAAACTATTGGAGGAGAAACAATTATATGCAAAAACCTCCAAATGTTTCTTTGGAGTACAAGAGGTGGAATATCCATGTCATATTGTATCTCATGAAGGTGTTAAGGTAGACCCTAAGAAAATTAAATCCATTAAGGAATGGTAAATCCCCACATCCATAGAGCATCTATGAGGATTTCTCGGGTTGACAGGGTATTATCGCAAGTTTGTTAAGAATTATGGGAGAATAGTAGCACCTCTAACAACATTATTGAAGAAATATGCATTTTCATGGACTCCAAAATAAACAAAGGCCTTCGAACATCTTAAAGAGGCAATGTGCCAATCACCGGTCTTAGCTACATCGGACTTCACAAAAACCTTTATTGTGGAATGTGATGCTTCAGGAAATGGAATTGGTGTTGTTTTAATGCAAGATGAAAGACCCATTACTTTCGAAAGTCGTCCAATCAAAGGAAAGTATTTACACAAAGTTATTTATGAGAAGGAAATGTTGGCAATACTACATGCACTTAAGAAATGGAGACCGTACCTAATGGGAAACTTCAAGGTAAAAATGGATCATGGTAGTCTTAAATACTTTTTAGAACAAAGATCATCCTTTGAAGAGCAAAAAAAATGGGTCACAAAGATGTTGGGTTATGACTTTGAAATCATCTACAAAAAATGGAAGCAAAATGTTGTGGCAGATGCACTCTCAAGAAAGGATGAGGATGTGGAAGTATTGTTGTGCACCATTTCTACTATCCAACCAGATTGGATAAACAAGGCAAGGGATGAATGGAAGAAGGACAAAGAAGTGTGGCCACTCATTCAAAAGTTGTAGAATATCCCAGTTCAAACAATATTTCCAGAAGTTGACGAGGAAGGAAAATTCATATTGGAACCTAGAGCAGTCATAGAAACAAGAACCTGACAACTACGAAATCGATCAACTTCAAAGTATCTCATCAAGTAGAAGAATTACCTGCTGAAGATTCCACATGGGAGGACAAGAATTTTATACAGAAGCATCAAGAACTACTCAAGTGTTGAGGACAACACTTTTTGAAGGAGAGGGGCATGTTAGGTCTCTATACTACTAGTGTAACCCCTTATTGTTATTAGAGTACCCCCTTATTATTTGTGCGTGCCCATGTGTCCCCATATTGTTATTATTGTGCCTCAAGAAGCCACTATTGTTATTATTGTCCCTTACATTATTATTGTTATGTGGCCTTGATATTTATGACCCTGACTCCTATATATAGAAAGGAGGTTTTTATTTGTATCATCCAAGAATTGTTCATTTGTGTAATGTAAAGGAGGTTGCCCCCTCGAAGAGGCTTATTTTGAAGGTGTTTATCTATCTTTTCTATCTTTTTGTGAGCTGGTTTCATAACATGACCTGAATTCGATTGTACTAGGCCGATCTCATATCAAGAAATCGGCTCCAAGTGTGTAGAGTGGTCTCGAACTATTTAGTCATCTTTTCTGCAACCAGTGGACTTTTTAGGATATGCCACACATGTGCATTTATCAAAGAAATATACGTGTGGCCTTAATTGATTTCCTTTATAAACTTTGGACCTTAGGAGAACCTTGGATTTTTGAATATTTATAATGTATTTAGCATTCCTCACGTTTATCAACTCATTTTTTGTATTGTGGTGAAGCTTATGATCAGAATGTTTCGGTTTATGATCGGAAAAGTTTGTGGGACCTTCAAAAGTTAATAAAAGTTGAAAATATCAAAAAGGCAAGCAAATATAGTGGTTTATAGATTCCATAAGTTGAATATGGATCAAATCAAGTGTATGAACAAGATTGTTGAGCTCAGTAGTTATATTTAATTATTGATTTGAGCACTTGAGTTCATCCATATATTGGAGAAAGCTCATTGCCAGTATGGTGGATTGTCTAGTCATGTTGAGTGAGTGTGTGTGTGCTAAAGAGTGTGCAAACTGTGTGAGTTATATTATAAAATTTTCTAAAGTAGTTTGCAGTAGGTTCTTCTAATAGTATTGGAGATAGTTGGATGTCTTGATGTTGTTTCTAGAGGAGTTGGAGATGTTGCTACAAGTACAGGAGGTGTTTAGAGATGTTGACATTTCTACTTCAGGAGATGGAGGTGTTGTTCTTGGTGTTGAGGTTGAAGGAAGAGGTTGTTCACATCATTGACTTATTCTTAGCCTATTTCTTCAGTTTCAGACTTGACACAGTGGTTTTGAGGTGTCATAAGGAGTTGAAGAAGGTATTCCATTACTTGGTAGAGGTTTTGGACTGTAGATATATTGGTTTTCTTCATCTATAGCCTCACTCGCATGCAAGCTGGCTCATCAGAGTGGCTAAAAAGCTTTAGTCGCATGGAGGAAGGATCATGAGAGTGACTGTGACTTCCAGACACATGGAGACAGTGTTGTGGGAGCGACCAAGGTTTTTCACGAAAATTTATCGGCATTCCTCACACTTATCAGCTAATTTTTTTGTATTGTGGTGAAGCTTATGAACAGAACTTTTCATTCAATGATCATAAAATATTGTGGGACCTCCAGAAGTTAATCAAAGTTGAAAATATAAAAAAGGTAAGTGGAGCTAGTGGTTGATAGATTCAATGAGTTGAATATGGATCAAATCAAGCTTATGAATAGGATTGTTGAGCTCAGTAATTCTATGTAATTATTGATTTAAACACTTGAGCTCATCCATATATTGGAGAAAGATCATTGCTACTATGGTTGATTGTCTAGTCGTGTTGAGTGAGTGTGTGTGTGGTGAAGAGTATGAAAACTGCGTGAGTTATATTATGGAAAATTTATGAAGCAATTTGTAGTTGTAGTAGCAGTGAGCTGAAGTATGTTTCAACCATCAGATTGGTGTAGTGTGTGAGAAGATGAAGTGTGGATTGGAGAAGTAAGCGTTGAGATTGTGTGATACATAGTGGAGCAGTTGGAGATTGTGTTCTCCCATTTTATTCTTCAGATTCTTTTTGGACATTTTAATTCAAAACGATGATGTTGTTGTGATGTTCATGTTGAGAATATTTGGAGTCCATTCTAAAACATTGTGAAACAAGGGTCACATGGAGGAATTGAAGGCATGGAGGCTTCAGAGTATACAGTGATTTGGCGGAGTTGGTAGAAAAAGATATTTCTCCATCCAATGGGAGTTGAATAGTTAAATGGGAGTTGGGCAAGGATCGTGTGTCGTGGGAGCCTTTAGCGGATGGTAGTTCATAGATCCAAGATAGAAACAATTTCCCTTATGATAGATGTCATTATACTGTGAAGGAAGCCAAGTCTTTTGGCTTATGGTTGTAAGCTTATCCATGTAAAATTTGTTCAACAAATTCAACAAAGAGTGGTTTTTTCCCCGGGAAGGGTTTTCCACAAGACATGCTTGTGTCCATTGTGTTGATTGATTTTACAGTTGCATGTTTATTTTGATAATATGATATATGGTTTTGTGTTTAAGTTTTTTCATGGTTAAAAAGATTAATAATTGGAGAAAAAAATTATATGTGATCTCACCGTTGATTCCCCCCCCCCCCCCCTCAATAGTGATCTAGTTTCCAACAATAGGCACTGACCTACTACAAAAACCCACCCCCAGGATATGCAAGTTGCTACTTGCGGTAGGATACAACCTAATTTAGGCACCAACCTCAAAAATTTGCAAGAAACAACTTATTATAGGCTACAACCTGATTAAGTAACCAACCTCAAATACAATAAAGATTTGACTTTCTCTAGGATTCAACTTGATCGTGGAATAAATATCAGTGATATGCAAGCTTCAACTTGTTTTAAGCTCCAAATTGATTGAGGCACCCACCTCCTTCGTTAACTTATTGTGTACCTCTTTTCAAAATATTTCAAATTGGATCCACCTACTCTTAAATCATACAAATGTTCAAAGTGAACAAATTTCTGTTATCAACACCCTGTCATACCTTGTCCAAACTCTATTCCAACTAGCTCATCAATTTGGTCACATAAAACTCATCTCATAACATATTCTTGTCATATACTCAACATCAACTATAACCTGCTTATAAAATCCAAAAAAATATAACAAGTATTTTTATCATCAAAAATACATCATCAAACATTTTTTTTGCTTCTATGGCTAGTCACCACAGAACCTTTATCGTCATGCTTCTTCCAAAATCCAATTTGGACTTAAAATGAGCTCAAAAACCTCTAAAAACCAATTGAAACTATAAAAAAACCATACAAAATTTAATCCTTCCACAAGGTAGAAAATCTAGGCACATTTTATGGGCACCAAAAAAATTTAATTGTTTGACGAAATGGAAAACTTAGGCATGCCAGTAACCCTTCTACAAAAAAATTATAACCGAGCCTACCCAGACTTGAACCCACAACATGCATTGTACAAACCACATTACATATCCAACTAACCTTATCATTATGTCAAACATGTGGATGAGGCATTGTGACATAACTAGGGCTCGGAGCCTGAACCCCAAAAACAAATTGTGTCAACTCATTGTGAGTAATTCCACAAACATATATGTGGAACATGCACCTGGTGACTTGAACTGTAAATAGCCACACATTAGAACCAATGATTTTCCACTTCAACCTTGCCACTAACCACAGAATTTATTTTTGGTTCATTGAAGTTTTAGTAGATTCGTTCCATTGTATATTTATATACATGGGTGTGGTCCCATCCAACTTTAGGGTCAACCATAATTTTATGTGATTCTCATTCAAACAATATTAACATGTGTATGACCTAGGTATTTATCCCTCCAACGATAAAACTGTGAGCATGTGACCTCATTAAAATTTGTGGTCAATCCTATATGACATTGCCATTTGACCTTGACCTAGGGGTCCATGGACATTTGCATGATGATGTCATCATGATGTCATCATTCCATGTGGTAGCTAGTGAGGGGTGCCATGTGTCACCCATTTTCAAACTTTTTACTGATCAAAATGTGCCAAATCCATCTACCACGTGGTAGTCCCTAGTGTTACCATGTCATTATGTCGGTGTTATCTATTGAATATGTGGGGAGGCCACATCATCCAACAAACGTTGCCACATGTCATTTGTACTACTACATCATGGGTGATTGTGGAAATGGGGGCCACATTACCATTGACTTGTCCAATCAAGCACTTCCAAGTGTCATCCCTGGATTAGTCATTGTCATGGGACCACTCTGGCTAACCAATGCACATTGTTATAGATCCATTTGGGCACATCAACCCCAACTTACAGATCAATATTATTAGGGCCCATTGAACCCTAATTTAGTTTTTACATCAACCATCAGAATGCCTAGCTTCCCAAGAAGTTCCATGACTGAAATCATCCAAAAACTGCCTTAAAGAAGATCAGCGCAATCAGGCCTTCATTAGGGTGCACCTTTATGCAGTCCAGTACACTGCTAGGGTGTTATGCAACGCACTCGAGCCCTCTTTGGCCTACGCTGGGCAAATTTGAGAAAAATTGAATTGGGGTTTGGGAATATTCTTATCCATTGGATGCATCTAGAATTTTTCCAAGTTTATCTACTCCTTTGAGATCGAATTTCGTTGAGGTAGGGAGTTAAGGAACATCAATCCCTTTATCCCTTCCTCCATGGAACTAAATCCTAAGTTTGGGAGGGCATTCATTGTCACCATTTATGGCATAACTTCCTTCATTCACCTATAAAAGGACCACTCAACTAAGTGATCAGTGGCTGGAAATCATTGAATTATAAGGAGACGTTGTTAGTATGAGACTTGAGTTGATTTCAAGTATTGTAATGATGTCAAAATGTCTTGCTTGTTATGAGGAGAGGATGGGATTGAACTGCAAGAGTGATTCTGAACCAAGCAAATTGGGTTGTAACTCTTCCTTTTACTAATAAAGTGTTCAAATATTTTTCCATATGTTTGTATTCTCCATTGATGCTTTCATATGTGTACTATGTACTTGATTCCATACTATGTTTAATTAATAGATCATTATCATATGCTTTAATCGGTTTTTGTCTTCTCTCTGTGTGCAGGTACTCTTCAAGCGGATTAAGTATGGAAAGGAGTGACAGAATTGGTCAAGGGAGATAAGGAATAAGCAAAAGCTTCAGGTAGGCTTATTTACCTCTTATTTAATCTATTGGTCATAGAAAAAT
Organism: Pinus taeda; assembly: GCA_000404065.3. Lineage (NCBI taxonomy): Eukaryota > Viridiplantae > Streptophyta > Pinopsida > Pinales > Pinaceae > Pinus > Pinus taeda. The sequence continues at coordinate 8,627 of APFE031490124.1, forward strand.
TAGAGAATTCTTTACATTGTTGTTCTAGACTTAGCTACTAGTCTAGGGGTTTAAGCGTTTATCCGTAGACACTAAAAATTCCCAAAACAAATTGGCAACTCCGCTGGGGATCAATTATCCATCCTAGTAGCTAATCCACCTCCTTAGACACCTTGACATACTTTACTTGTTGTAATTCAGCCTTTTGCATTGAATTTTGGTCAAAATTTGAGGTTAGATTACTCTTGAGTGGCCTCACAAGAATCAACACAGGCTAGCCTTAGAGACAGTGTGCTGTAATGCTCCCTCCAGTTAGAGGCAGTGCACTACATCACAGTTATTCCCTCTTTGGCCTGCACTGATCTTCCTAGGGTCAGATTCCCACCCTTGAAATTAATTTTTTTTGCCAAAATTCTTTTGATTGCTTGTTTGCTGATTGTAAATGGATATCTTATCTCAGAAAATAGGTTTTCATCTCCTTAGCTGGCCCTACTTAGACTAGGATTGATAAATGTTTATGTATTTACTTTGTCATTTTCAATCTATAGTCGAAAGTTAGTGTTTTGGTTGATTGATCTTTGTCGAAAGAAAGTGTCGTAAAGTCGTCTTTTCCTTCGAAAATTGAATTGTCGTAAAGTCCTCATTCATGAAAGATCAATTGATTGATGTGTGCATATGATTATTATTTTTGTTGAAAGTGTCATAATTCCTCATTTCTTTGAAAAAGAAAGTGTTGTAAAGACTTCCTTTCCTTGAAAAGAAAGTGTCACAAAATCGTTTTATGAAAAGAATTTATTGGTTGATGGTGCATTAGTTTTCCTTTTTTTTCATTCACATTAAGGGAAATCAAAAATAAATACATGCATGTTGCATTTAAAAAAAATTGAATGCTTGAATGGAATAGCTAGGGAAATTGCATTAGATGTGCTCTTTGCTCTTTTTCAAAGATCTGATTGCTCTATCCCTACTAGCTAAGGATTTTCATTGTTAAATTGAATGGAAATAATTATTATCATATTAGTTTCATTTTATGAATTGCAAACATACATTGCATGGTGAACCTTGAAAAGAAAATTCTAAAGAATATCAACTTAAAATTTATCTGAATTTACCTAATGGAGCATTTTCACCTAACGAAAAACATTTAGAGGTCTAGACTAGAGACATGTTCCAGCGTCGTAAAACAAAGTAGTTGTCGCTAACTTGTCTGTAATACATCCCGAGTGTGATACCTTATTCCACTTACATGAGTATATCATAGCTCATCCACATACCTTCGGGTATATAAGGTGGTGTTACAGTACATAAAGTATATGGGAATTCTCTCACTATGTGGTTTTGCATTAGACAACACTTATACGGATTGGGCCTCCACGTACTTTTGGGTATATATGGGAGGACAACACTAGGTTACTATCCATCCTTAGGTAACCAAGCCGGCCACCTTGTACATTGTGATACACCAAACATAACATTCGGGGAGATTGCCTGCCTGTACTTCTTGGTTTGCCAGGAGGTATTCTGCAGTTCACAGTTGCTTGGTAAACCTTTTGCCTAGATCATCCCTCTTTTATTTTGTTATTCTACTTTGATTAAAATAAAATTAATTGACCGTGGATAACATCCTCCATGCTCACTCCTTAGTTGATATTATATTGAAACATATGGCGAAAAATCTGGAGTCCACCAGTCAAGGAATTCCTTTTGATGGGAATCCTAGTCCTTTTCCTCCTTTCGAAAATATTGGTGCTCCTTACATGGCTACATTGTCCCTTCTGGGATTTACCATTGGGTTGCCAGTATGGTTTTTTTCAACCTCCTTGGTTCAAAATGTCATGATTTCTCTGTAATCGAGTATACCTCCAACTGGACAATATCAACCTCTAGTTGATCCTAAAGTTGACCCTTTTCCTTCTTCCTTGGTTGTTTCTTCCTCCCCTTCTTCCTCTTTGCCTAGTGAAAGTATTGGTACTAGTAACCAGGTGGCTAAGAAGAAGAAGAAAGGGAAGAATAATAAGAAGAAGAAAATTCAGTAGAGGGGAAATCAAGCAAGCATTGCTTTGAATGCAACATCTGATGAGAAACCGTACATCAAACCTCACAAAGTTTGATATCCATGCAAACTTTGTGCGGGAGACCATCTTCTTCGAAATTGTCCTAATATTCCTCAAATATTAGAAGATTGGTCTTCTCCTTCACATCATCCTATGTCATCAACTTCTGGAGATCATGTTGGTGAGACACCATCAACTAGTGGTAGTAAAGTTCATGGAAAGAATGGTAAAGTTAAGTTTCCATGTAGGTTATGTGAAAGGAATCATCCCATTCACCTTTTTCCCTATCTGGATGAAGCCAAAAGAGTGTTGGATAATCGTCCTGCTTCACTGCAACGACTTCCATTTGGTTACAGGAAACTCTCCCTAAATCATTCACTAGTTGATGAATTGACTGAACAAAATCAATCGTCGGTCAAAACCCACTCTCTCTGAAAGTGAACCCTATGAGTCTATATCCAACCCAAATCAATAGGTTGAGGTAACAGTTGACCCGATTTTACCTTCAACTGATCGTACCTTTCCCGAAGAGAGTGACTATGATACCACTCAAGTTCTTTTTGTTTCTTCAAGTTCAAATGAGCTTGGGGGTAATCCTCCTGTTCCATCAAGATAGGAGGAGAATCCTCTCATTCTTGTAACTCAAGGGGTTAATTCTCATGTTTCTACGGTACCCCCTCCAAGTAGTCTAGTCACTTCCTTTGATTGGAATCGACTGGCGGGATTTCATCTTCTTTCTTATGTGCCTTTCTAGATCATAGTACAAGTTTGTAATATGATTGTATATGGCACTATTATAGATGAAGGTGCATATGTGAGTATCCTTTCCTCAACTACTTGGAAAGCACGCGATTCGCCACCACTTGTGCCTATTACCTAGAATTTGTTGGCTTTTAACAGAGGAACCAATCAACAATTAGGGATCCTCCCTCGGTTACCCATTACTTTGGGAGGAAAAATCATTTATCTAAATGTGATGGTAGTCCCAGGACCTTTACATTATAATTTACTTCTTGGGCATGACTATGTTTATGATATGGGAGCTATTGTTTCAACACTCTTTTGAGTGATTTGTTTCTCGCATGAAGGCAGAATTGTCACCGTTGACTAGCTTTCATTTCCCAGACAAAAATATGGCTCCTAATGAACCATCTTCCCTAATTGGTCCTTTTGTACCAATGGTATCATCCCCACCACGGGTTAATTATGTGGCAACTTGTTCCATACCTACATCAACTAACAATCAATTCAATGATGTTGTACATCGTGTACTAGGGGCATTGGAAACAGATCTCTCCTTCATGACCACTTATCAGTTGTGATCCAAGGATATGAGGATGGTTCTTTTACTATGTCAACCCATTAAAAAATGAAACAGATCCATGAGGATAGTTCTTTTACTGTGTCAACCTCATTAAAAAATGAAATAGGTCTATGAGGATAGTTCCCCGTCTTGTGCCAACCTCGTTAAAAAATGAAACAAGGAGTATGAGCATAGTTCCTTGTCTTGTGTCAAGCTTGTTAAAAAATGAAACAAGGAATCTAAGAAGAGTTCCTTGTCTTGTGTCAAGCTCATTAAAAAATGAAACAAGGTCCCAAGTTCCAAGTCGAGTCTTTGAGTAGATCTCGTAAAATCCTAGTCGAGTCTTTCACTTGAACTCGTGAATGAACCTTCATTCCTTCCACTTGATAGCCATGAGTAGTCTACTTAGGTGAATGTAGTGAAGCTTGGGGGGCATGAACCTAATGGTAAAGTTAAGTTTCCCTGTGGATTATGTGAATGGAATCACCCCATTCACCTTTTTTCCTATCTGGACAAAGCCAAAAAGGTGTTGGATAATCTTCCTGCTTCACCGCAGCAAATTCCATCTGGTTACAGGATACTCTCCCTTTTATCATGCTAGGGTCATGTAAGCCAATCTCAATCATTTTCATTTTAATCTTGTGTAAAAATGAAACTGAATTCAAGCATATTTTTTCATTTTAAGCTTGTGTAAAAATGAAACTGAATCCAAGCATAGTTGTTCATTTCAAGCTTGTGTAAACATGAAACGAAATCCAAGCATAATTCCATATGGTTCAAGCTTTTCTAAAAATGAACCCATTTCCAATTTAACCCTTGTGATTTCCATTCTATCAGCGTCTTCGTCAGATGAGCCTTGGTTGTTTTCATCACATTGCCACCATCCCTTTGGCTGATCATACGCTTTCACTTGGTTGTTTTACCCTTTTTTTGAGGAACAGTTGTAATGAGTGGTCTTATTAGCCAGCCTCTTCACATAAATCAACATGTTTTGAGAAGTTCCAACATCACCAGAACCAGTTGCTACCCTAGACACCACTCAGTCCTCAAAGTGGAGTCTTCTTTAAGCTCTTTTCAAACTCTCTAAATATGAAAATATTGAGAGCGATTGTCCTTTCCAGCTTGTTAACATATTGGAAACGATATCTCTCTTGTATTATTTTACGCTTTTTCGGACTTGAGAGATTAATTTATGAAAAATAACTTGTGGAGTTTTCTTTTTGTCCCTTTTCAAACTCTTTAAAATGAAAAGGACCGAGTTATCTTTGTCGTTAAACTTGTTAAAAAACATCAAATAGTGACAAACTTGTCCATCTAGACAAGACCGAGTTTCACCTTCGTTAGACTCATTAAAGCATCAAAAAGAAATGGATTCACCTGAAGGGTGGAATTATACAACAAGCATATGTTATCCTCCTCAAGCTTGATAAAAATAAAGAGGTACTGGTCAGCAATGATTGGGGAAAATGGGAAAAAGGGGAGAACACTTTATGGTAGCAAGTCGCTCTTGAACATGACACTTTCACCTCATCCCCGTGACTATGTGGGTTGAGTCATTCAGCTTGATGGTTATCAGGTCGTTGGTCTATCATACCATCCATTACTTTTTTTTAGGTCAATGCTACCAATTCATTTTAGTGTTGCCAACATGTTCAAGAGAGGTCTTTCAGTTCAAATTCATCCTTTGCAATACCGTAAACCTTCATTTTCAGGATTTCCATTCCTGAACCTTTTATCGTCAGTCGATTTTTCATCTCCAAAATCATTTACCTCGTTTCGTGTCTTTGATGTGGGATACATCAAGGCCCTCTTGCGATGATTCGCTTCTTGTTGACATCAGCTCATCATCCAAGAAGTTGACTTAGAAACATCCCTTCAAAACCTTGAGGCTTGCATACATCAATGGCGGTTTCTTGCTTCCAGCGATAGGTTGAAATCATTGGCCTTCAACCAAAATACTTTGTATGGTATTCAACATCAAATCTTTTATTCACACCATGCAAAATGTATTGTAGTAACTTGAGGGTCATCATCATTATCGGTGATTCCTCTCGCATCTGCCAACAGCTTACATCATTGGCCGGTAATCAGATGATGTCTTCCCATGTTCAACTTCAAATCATCTATTCACATGGTTAGACTTGTACTTGAGCGAAAGATTGAATGAGATTGAAGACCCCGGATCTAGTTTCATCCATCCTGGCTGCGATATTTTCAGGAGTACTAAATCAGATGTACAATGGCCTTACATTCATGGTCATTCATTCATGGTTCTATATCTGTAGACGACTATATTTGTACATGTAATGAAAGTTTATAAGTTGAGCATGGGTATGCCTTCCCTCAACAAGTTCATGAGAAAAAATCAAACTATCATGATATATGTTTTGTAATTGATGCAGGTCACCTTCTACTTCGAAACCTCCTCTCCACATGATAAAGCATTTCACTCGACATACATATTTATGACTTCATGCTTTAAGGGGAAACTGTTCCAAATCCATTTGGGCACATCAACCCCGACTTACAGATCAGTACTATTAGGGCCCATCAAACCCTAATTCAATTGTTACATGCCCTAAAGAAGTCAACCATCAGAATGCCTAGCTTCCCAAGAAGTTCCATGACTGAAATCATCCAAAAACTACCTTTAAGAAGATCAGCTCGGGCAGGCCCTCATTAGGGTGCGCTGTCGTGTAGTCCAGTACACTTCTAGGGTGCTATGCAGCGCACTTGAGCCCTCTTTGGTCTGTTTTGTGTGAATTTGAGTGAAATTGGATTGGGGTTTGGGAATATTCTTATCCATTGGATGCATCTAGAATTTTCCCAAATTTATCTACTCCTTTGAGCTCGAATTTGGATGAGGTAGGGACTTAAGGAACATCAATCCCTTTATGCCTTCCTCCATGGAACTAAATCCTAAGTTTGGGAGGGCATTCATTGTCTCCATTTATGGAATAACTTCCTTCATTCACCTATAAAAAGACCACTCATCTAAGTGATCAAGGGCTGGAAATCATTGAATTATAGGGAAATGATGTTAGTATGAGACTTGAGTGGATTTCAAGTATTGTGATGATGTCAAAATGTCTTGCTTGTTATGAGGAGAGGATGGGATTGAACTGCACGAGTGATGTTGAATCAAGCAAATTGGGTTGTAACTCTTCCTTTTACAAATAAAGTGTTCAAATATTTTTCCATATGTTTGTATTGTCCATTGATGCTTTCATATGTGTACTATGTACTTGATTCCATATTATGTTTAATCAATAGATCATTATCATATGCTTTGATCAGTTTTTGTCTTTTGTCTATGTGCAGGTACTCTTCAAGCGGATTAAGTATTGAAAGGAGCGACAGAATTGGTCAAGGGAGATAAGGAGTAAGTGAAAGCTTCAAGTAGGCTTCTTTACCTCTTATTTAATCTATTGGTCATAGAAAAAGTAGAGAATGCTTTGCCCTGTTGTTCTAGACTTAGCTACTAGTCTAGGGGTTTAAGAATTTATCCATAGACACTAAAGCTTCCCAAAACACTCATGCTGGCATATATCTGTCATTCAATATGAGCAAGTTATGCATTCTTTAATTCGGATAAAATTCATGCAAGTATGGTCACCATCTGTCATGGATTTAATTAATTAATCATTGATCTTCCTAGGTGTTGCATAATGTTTAACATATCAATGTTGTTGGGGGGGGGGGTTGTGTGGGTGTTTGGGGTTTCCCTATAGTTTTGGTCATGTATAAGTGTTGATTTACATATGGCTATAACTTCTCATCCTAGAGGATTTTTTAGAGTGGGATATACCATTAGAAATTCAACGACGAGGACTATCAAACCATTTTGTATATACGAACATTAGTGTTGGAAATACTAAGAGGGGGGTGAATCAATATTTCGTGATAATTCAACTTTTACCTAGTTTTCATACTTCTTTATAATGTTAACTAAATCCAAGAAGATTTTTTCATAAGCAGGTAACACATGTAAAATATGAGCATCATAAATGCAAGTGAAACATAAGATCACAACACATCAACAAGTCAGCATAATCATCATCACATAGAGACATTGTTTATTAGGTCAAAACCCCAATTAGGAAAAACCATCATTGTTGTTGTCTTCTTCTTTTATTAATATTTAGAAAAAATATATTTTACATCTTGCACCAGTGCATACTTTCACCATTGTGTAGGCTCCTACCTACTAGAGGCTACCAACTCTTAATGTTTCTCCAACTATTATTGGAAGGAAGCTACTATACTCCCCGAGCAAGTTCTCCTGCCACTACAAGAACAGAGCTACCACTCCCTCACTAAAGGCTCCAACCGTCAAATCTTGTGTGGCCCTCATTTCAAAATATTTCACACTAGATCCACTTGCAACAAATTCAAATTCTATACACCACATTTCATCCAATTTTCAAACTAGACCCACACAAACTTTATGCTCAATCATTGAATACAATCTCCTATGCACAACCAAATCAACTAATGGAAAAACATAGCTACATACATCAATAATCAATCTGATATAAAACCATCCACTATATCCAGAAAATGAAAATAACCAAACTTAGCTCTCATAAATAGAAAGCTTCCATAAACCCTAGTAGCATCAAATTATCTACATTAACCTTGTAGCACATAATCTAATTCAACTGATCATACAAGATGTAATAGCATCATATACATCAAAACATCCATGACAAAGCAATAAGCATTTTAGCCTCAACCTACAAGATAACATATTTCCAATCCTGGTTTAACTAATACATTAATGATTTAACAACTTGCAACATCTAAAACATGATACTAACACTTCAAAAATAACCAATCAGTCTTCCTTCAACGTACCCAACCATACACTCTTTCATCAATTTAAAAATAACTTGATACATCTCTATCCTTGAAATGCAATTAGCTACCACAAACCCTAATTCACAACATGTGACCAAATATCTCTGCATCACACATACATCAACTCATTTTTTTAGCATACATGTTTGACTATGATAGATCATCTTACCCAGTCAATACATAGCACTCAGTTGTAATGTCAATAATACAATACTTGCATATCATTATATTGTTAAACCCTAACTCATACACCATCTCTTCCCAATATGCTACACAGTAGCATACATCAAATCAAACTATAATACATATTAAATTAGCGAAAATTTGTGGTATAAAATGGGCCTCCTAAGGAATATTATAAAATAATAATGGAAATAATAAAATAAGATTAGATTACATCATCAAATTTTAGAGGGAAATAAATAAAACTACTTTTTCAACTTGTATTCTGAAATTATCTCTTTATGGTTTTACTCAAATTTTGAGATAGATTACTCGTTGGATGCATAATTTAAATTATCATCTAAGGAGTACCCATGTTGCATACTTTTGATGGACACTACTACACAAAAAAATTAGAATACATGAAAAAAAAATTATTGCAATCACGCTTTTTCATGTATTTCTCATAGCAAGGTCCAACGAAAGTATGCAACATGGTTACTTCTTAGATGAGGAATTAAATTTTTCATCTAATGAGTGCTCCCACTCAAAATCTGAGTAAAACCATAGGGAGATAAGTTGAAATAGTAGTTTTTTTGGTTTTTATTTTTTATATTTTTACTTTTTTACTCCAAAAAAAGTTGAATCAATCCCCATGGTTTACATCATCTTGAATCTTATTGGTTCTTATAAAGTTTATTTTTTGTATATTTTTATTTTGAGGCCCATTTTAGAACTCAAAATTTCTCTAATGGCAGTATATTCACTCATCTTATCAAACATACTTTGATCATGATAATCAACATACTGGAAAATATGGCATTGATCTCTCTCATACATAACATGCAACACTACTCAACATATGCAGTGACAATCTCTCTCATCAAGGCACACCCTCTTAGCAGTAAATACAACTTCTACATAAATCTTGAAATATGAGCATATCAATGACAAAAAGCATCTAGCAGTGTGATCATCAACACATATCTAGAGATAAAAACTCTGCCATAAAAATGTTAATGCTTTATCTAGACAAGACACTAATCTCTACACAACAATCTTATATATATGTTGTAAGCAATACACTAACTCAATGGTAGATTCTACATCAACATATTGTTAGGCCTGCAATAGTGGCATATCAAAGACTCATTACTACATGCTTGCTTTTGTCCTCAATACACGAACATAAGCATTCCAACTAGAGAGCAATAAAAAATTCAATTCGACCTTTATCCTTAATACATATCCATAGAGAATAATAATAAAAAAAGGATGTAAACACTAAGTTTCACCTCCTCTGCAACCACACATTGTCCACAAGATTTGTGGTGCCCAATTGCACTATAGAGAACACACACTCGCACCATAGAGATTACTTATAGGTGTGCAATTTTATGGTGCATATATCACTTCATAAGTGCATAACCACTATATTTTCCAACGTTGATGCCCAATCATACAGGATTTCACACTTTAGTTTTCAATCTAGCATTCAACGTATGACATTACTCTCCATTCAATCGCGCATAAGCTATAGGTATAATCTCTGCATTTTCTAATCCCACACTCAACATCAAGAACACATGTATCTTAATTTAAAGTGCTAAACTACTCAGAATGACCAGATCACCTCCATTCGTGTGTTCAACAATTTGGACCAACATGATCCCTGTGCTAGAAAAAATATTTAGAAAGAAATAAACATTCACAAGAGATCCAACACTCATAACTCATGTAGATCGATCGTTCTTCCTATGATATTAATTGTGTGCATTAGTTCGGCACAAGCTCGTAGATATCCACACTCCTACCATATCCTCCTTCAAACTTGTGCCAGAAAAGAGAGACAAATATAAAGGAAACATGATGATTTAATCCATATCAATCCTTCAAATGCTAGATCAAATTCCTCTTATACACCAATTCTCTAATCACCTTACAAATTTATAATATTTTCTCCCTTCAATTACCCTGGGAAAAAACCATAGATTTTCTTATGGTATTTTGTTGATGGACCAATTTACTGCTCGCTTCCATATAAAATTACTTTTTGTGACAAAATAATTTCATAAAGAATTGAAGAGAAATGTGTGCCCCTGGACCAAACAAATCGAACATAGGACCAGCAACGCCATCTCCACATATTCATATTAATTTTTTGGACCTAGCCAATAAATGTAATTCAACCTTAGGACCATTTCAATCATTTTGCGTTGAACAATATTCTGATCATTGCTCAACCTATCTGTATTCTATTGAAATTCACCCAAATTTTTTGTTTTCTCCACCTATATGCATCATCGCTAGGATGACATTGTCTCCTAGAGAAGATAATCACTGGGAAAACATGAGCACCCAGTGAGGATGTTGTAATCATTTTTTTAACTTGTAATCACTATATACGATATCAACTACCAATATGTGCCCAAAAAGTATGAAAATCCATCAATTGTCTACAAGCTAAACATATTCCACCTGAACATGTGGGGCTACAAATATCATGAACCTTCTACTTCCATACATTTATTCTCATTACATACAAGATACCACTAGATTCTATGATTAAAAGACAACCCACACAACCTATTCAGTCTAGAAACAAACATCAATGTGCAAGGTTGTATGTAGGGCACACATAAGTGCTTTACATGATGATTCACTTGAAGTATCAACTAAATACTGATTTGACTACTTGTGAGCTCTCTAGATGCATACATAACTCCTCCTTAGAACATTAGGTCACCTTATTTCTACAATTCATACATCCATTCGGACATAAGATGTTCTTTTATGGTACCAAGAGTATAGAAACCCTAGGTGGATTTCAACAAATAATAGCATTTGTGAGTGGCCGAGGCATGCTACAATTTATCACTATTAGCAGCTCATAATCTCATTGCAATCATGTTTTCAACTTAAACACATTTCATGCCTTGTACAATGTGATCAAACCCCAACCTAGCCATCAATATGATCATAACATACATGTACATGAAGTGAATAACAATATCTGACGTATATGTGATTTATCTAGCTCGAAAAAATGAAATCATACAATACTATGCAAACCCTGATTATACAACCTTCAGCTCACCTATACGAAACATCATAGATCTTATCCTACACCTATAATACATGGAAAGGCATGACAAAACCTTCCCTTTTCTTCCAACAAGAGAGCATAATCCCAATAATGAATACCTGAGATACTGGAGGCATATGAGATGCTTCGCCTAGACACGTGTCAACCCTTCATCACCACACATTAACATCATTCAATCATATTAACCATGGCATATGTGACATTAGTATCCTACATCTTGTAGCATGTATTCAACATAATAATGATAGGCATATTAAACTTAGGTAATGCAATATGTTACCACCAACAGACAACAAAACCTAGGTGCATAAATCATTTAACCACTGAAAAATCACAATGAACTAGCAACACATCAAGAGTCATTCAACACATATAAAATCATAACATGAACATGCATCATGGATCATATGCAAGGTTTCCATATTATCAAACCATCATTAGGGTTCCAATAAAACAACTTCAATGATACACAAATATCCAAGACTAAAAATGACCATACAAAGTTTAACCAATGGAAATAGCACACACGATTAACATTCAAACCTTTCTTTCGATGCACATCTCACCTTGAGCTCTTGCACCTCTTCCAAAATAACAAGTTGATCCTATGTACTTGATTGTGATCAATTTTCTTTGTTGTTTTCATTTGCTCTCCTTGAGGCTCTACACCTATCAGTCACTTTTACAGCCCTTTTACAAATATGTATTATGTACAATAGAATGCAGTGGGGACTATCTTCCCCTAATTCTATGGTTTCTTCTCATTCATCCTCCAAATCTTAATAAACTACTTCTTTTCTTGAGCATTCTCTTTTGTCTTTCTACTTGGCCTACTATGAATTTGTTTCTCCTTCTGATTGGTGTACTGAAAATTCTAGACTTCCTACAATGTTTAGCTTTGTGCCCAATATTGTAACATGTATAACACCTCTTATGGCCAAAATAAGAAGCTAATTTGTTACTCATATCAGTTTTCTTCCTTGGATAGATTTTGCCTCTAATCCATTTTTTATATCTTCAATCAGTGGTCTTATGGCCAGATAGGTTACAAGAAATTTAATAACCATTAAACAAACTTGTATACCTAAAGATTGGTATTATCCCTTATCTTAGTTGCTTCCATTCTTGTGTGTCATTTGATTCATCCTGCATTTATTGAGTCTTATTGTTGTCTATATTAAATTTACCATTATTTCTAAAGCATTGACATAACCTTTTGGATATGTGCCTATGAGATCTGAATATTTGTTGTTTTAATTTTGAATTGTACCGAGACATGTCTTTTTTAGAGGAGAGCATTGACCATTAATAATCTTCCCCAATGATTCAGATTCATTTACCCATTTGAGACTCCAATCTAGCTAAGACTTTTTTTCTCATAATATTTCATTAGGGCCACCATTTTTTATTCTAACTTCTCACAGCTCCTCTCTTTCTCTTGAAGTTGCTTCATTAGAACTTCTTCTATTCTTTTAGATTATTCTAGGTGAGTCTTTAGCAGGGTGATTTTATTCTATTCAATTTGATTTCTTAGTCTTTCTTTATATTTTTTAGACTATTAATTTCCTTCAAAGCATTCATCAAATCATTTGTTTCACAATTATTTGATTCACTAGACAATTGATCATCAGAAGCCATGAGAAGTTTGTAATCAGAGTTAGAGTTTGACTCTTCATTTACCTCATCGTTGGTTGTACCTTCACTATCTTCATGAGAATAAAAACTTTTCTTCTTAGAGAAATTCCTTTTGGCATTTTTATTACAGATGTTCTTTCCCTTCTCTTCCTTATCAACATTATCTTTGTATGGAAATTTAGCTGCAAAGTGGCCTATCCTACCACAATTGAAACACTTAAATGGAAGATTACCTTTGCACTTTCTAGTTCCCTTTTGTAGATTTCTGACAAAGTTTGCTTCCTCATTATCGGAGATATAGTTGGTGATCTCTTATTCTTGTTTTTGACTTCCTTTCCTTGTAGCCTTAAAAATCAACTTATTTGACTTCAGATTGGTCCCCTTTTTTCCACATTTCATAAGCTGACAGCATTCCATGAAGCCTTTATTGGGATAAATGGTTCAAGTCCTGCATTCCTTCAATCACTAAAACTTTGGCATCAAACTTGGGTGTTAGTGATCTTAGTATCTTCTGAACAATTGTAGAGTCCTTAAATTTATCACCAAGACCTTTCATAGTGTTTATTACTTCATATAATCTAAGTAAAATGTTAGGAATACTTTCATCTTCATGCATCATAAGGGTTTCATATTGAATTCGATATGGTTGTAACTTTGCACTTTTTACCTTTGTATTCCCTTCATAGTTATTTACCAATTTGTCGCACAATTATTTTGTGGTTTTGTACAGTATTACCTATACAAATTTTGATTATGCATGACCTCCCAGAATAGAATTGATCCTTTGGAATTATTTTTGTACATTTTCTTTCCTACATCATCTATTGGGATGGATCCATGATTTGGTAGCCACTTACTACTGCTTCCCAAACATCAACTCCATAAGATCTCAAATACTACCTCATTCTAATTTTCCAAAATGTGAAGTTTGCTCCATTGAATAGATGTGGCTTGGTTGAGAATATTTTGTCATGGTTTCTCATTTTGTAGGACCTTCCTTCTAGTGATCAAGTTATTTCTTGAAGAACCTAATCTAACACCAATTATCATGAAATATTGGTTCACCCCCCCTCTAGTATTTCTAACAATTTAGGCATCATAACCTTGTGACAAAATCAAAAAAAAATCATATTACTTTTGACTTCACTAGATGAGGGCATGCAAGATATATAGTTATCATACTACTTTCTCTGAATCATGAGCTACATTGTTACTATCATGTGTATCCCCTTTGACATAAATGACACTTATTATCATCAATGGCAACACTATGTGCAACACTTCTATATGGAAAACAAGTTTTTCTTCCCATTGAATTTCAAATTGAGATTTTCAAAACAGCAACTACATTGGAATTAGATCTCTAAGAAGCATAGCAACAATAGTTGGCTCAACTAAATACAAGATACAACTCAAAGAAATAAGGTCATCAATCACCAAAGAATGAAATGACACGATAATTTCATCAAAAAGAAGAAATTTTAATCAAGTGATTGGGCTCTCTTATTTGATTCTCACTTTAAAAATTTTAAAGGAAAGCTTCAAACACATTGATTAGGGCCATGTGATATTGAGACAATATATGATAATGGATCTGTCAAAATCAAGATCATTTATGAGGAAGGTACTTATTTTCTTGTTAATGGGCATAGATTAAGGTTATATCAAAATCCATTAACAAGAAAGGAAATTGTTCAAAACCTACTTCTGCATTCAAGGATGGAGTTAGAGGGTGAGGAACTTCCTCTCCTCTTAACTCAGTTTAGTTTTTATTTCTAAATATATATATATATATATATATATATAGTGAAAACCAGGATGTTGGCACAATTGTACATGAATTATGCTTGAAAACCATGAATATGGAAAACACAATTATCTCTCTTTTCAATTTTTTTGTCCAAAGATTTCTAGTTAATTTTATCACTTTCATTTTTAGTATGTAACAATTATTTCCATAAGTAAAATAATATTGCAACAGTCAACAAAAATATCCATAGTACCAAAATATAAGAATATTATAACCAGTTCCTTCCAAATTAGTTTTAGGGAATGTACAACATAATTTCAATTTTTCTATAGCTACTGAAAGTTCCAGATATTTTGTAGTTATGACAACTTTTTGTAGTTATTGAAAGTTATTATATGTAATCATTAAAGTCAATTTGGATATTGGTTTCATGCATTTTTTTATGAATTTCATTATATTTTCGTCAAAAACTTTAGGATTTATCAGAATATTATACATCAAGGAAACCAAAGGATTAGTACATTTATTCCTACTTCATAAACATTCAAGCACTAATGTTCTATTTTAAAACACAAAGAGAGTTAGCATCTAGCTATAGGTAACTTAGAGGTAAACAATCTTAAATTGTTTTTATTAAAAGAAATATGAAGTGTATAAATTCTTGGAATAATCAAAATTCAAAAACTAGAATATATAAACTCATAATCATAAATGTGATAGCATGACATTTCATGATTGCGTGCGTAATTTTGATTTTCCAACCAACTAATTTCTCCAAAGATCTAATCGTGTCAAATAATTTGAATTGGTTCTCAGGAATCGACATGTTTGATCTCATTTGCAACCAATATATGTGATCATTATTGAAGAAGTCTCAATCTTTCATATTATCTCCATCAATGCATGCCAAACTCATTTCAAATCTTCGCATTTTAACTCTTATCCATTTCATTCATTTCCCTTTCTATTTTTCCCAATGACAAAAAAGTGAGCTTAAAATCTAACTCACTTGACACTGAAGGTGAGTAATGGGACCTAGAGTAAGGCATGAACCTATTGGAATTGAAATTTTTTATGCTTACCCTAAGTGCAGAAAAAAAATTGAGAGAACGGGCTGGATGACATTCTTGTAAAAATTCCAAGGGTATGATTTCGAAGTAACTAAATCATTTGCAAGATAATTTGATGGAGTTGAAGTGAAAATTGAAGATGTTTGAATAAAGATGATCGAGTCCTTCATTGTAGAGACTATATAGTTATCTAGAGAAGGTGAAAATTAGTTCAAAAACTAAAAGGTTAGAGTGAACTATGGAAGAACTTTTTAGTGCATCCAGACATGGCTTCAAACTGTCACAAGAGCATAGGTGTCTATTAGCCACCCAAAAACCTCCCCTTACAATTTTTATAATGAAATGGGTCCCTATTTTTCTATTCCTTGTATATTTCAGATTTTTTGTTTTGCTTCAGTAACCTAGATCAATGACTAACTGTTTTTCAACTAGAGACTATATTCCTATGTGATGACTAGGCTAATTTTCTTTAAATTTTGATATAATTTTCTCTTTCATTGGCTCTATGATTTTGATTTTGAATCTTAATTCCAACAGGTCAATGTATGTCTTTTACTACTAGGTAAATTTAATGCCATCTTCATACATTAATTAACATCATAGTCCTTTTGACATTATGAGAAAATTTGAAACCATTGCAAACCTATTTGGCCAAGTCTACATAAAAACCTGACGTTATGACTTTTATTCTTGTATGATTCCTTTTCCCTAGTTATGGATTGAAATTTTATAGTGTCTCGGTGTTTTTATATGCTATATGGTTTTGGGATTTGAATGACTTGATTATATTTTGAATCTTATTATAATGTGTAAACATCTATTCATATTCATTTCCATATCAAAAGGGTTCAACCTTAAAACTAAATAACACAACCTAGCACTATTACATCATGTTACTTATGTTTTGGTTGGTTGTTATTATGATGTGAGGCAATGTAACTTAACACTATGCGCACTCGTTATTTTCATAATTGAACTATGGTGAGGGAAATATCACTACATATATGCAATGGATACATTATAATTCCAAGAGTTAACACATGACTGCAATAGGTGATGTATGCACAAGTGATGGGGTTTGGTGTTGAATAAATTATATGTTTATGTGATGACATGGCTTTACTTATCCGAGTTGGAAAGCATAGGTCTTAACATTTGGGCTCTTGTTACATGATTGGCATATCTCGAAGTATGTGGTTCAATTATTTATCTGAAGCGCTATCATTACCACTCAATACTATTAGTGTTTCATGTAAATCGGTCATTTCGAAACCTAAGGTTATATTATTTGATCCTTTGCATCTTAATTTTGAGTTTTTTTCCTTTGCATGTCATTGTGTAAGGATAGGGTTTGTTCCTTGAAGCCTTGTTAGGCTTGTATAAATGAAACCACGGTCAGATTATATCATGGCTCCTATAGTACTAACATAACTTCTCGAAGGTGAGATTATTGAAGCTTATGATGAATACCTTGCTTTGTTCTATGAAGATATATGGTGGGATTTCATTCATAGTTTTCATGGATTTAATGATGATATGGTGAAATTTTTTTCCTCCACTTATAATTGTCGTAAATCCAGGGTTGGTGATATTGAGATGAGGGTGGACATAAGCTTCATTTTTGAAGCAACACATCTCTCCACAAAGGGAAAAAATTGGTCAAAAAATTGTCATGTGCATGACATTCCTTTGTACGAGTTTCTGATCTCAAATAATTGCACTTATAATGTGACAGGTATGTCGATCAAGTCCCTCAAAACCTAATGTAAATACTTTCTTTATTTTATTAGGCATTTTATCACCTATGAGGGTATATATGGGCTTGTTTTTCTACATCATATATGCCTTTTAATGGTTTTTCTCGACTTTAAGTTCAATATGCCATTTTATTTAGGTAAAATCCTTCCAAAAATGGCTAATTTGTACCAAGGTGAGCATAAGAAAGCTGAATGATCCCTATTCCATCATGGGTTAATTTTCTTTCTCGTTAAACACCGTTTGGTTAAGTTTGGGGATTCCTGGGATTCGTTCCTTCATAAAAATGGTTTTGTAAACTCTCAAGCCATCTACAAAGAGGAGATTCCTCCTAGGGCTTCACCTAATTCTCGATCAATAAATCAAAAACTCGATGTGTCTCTCGGACATGAAAATCCAGGCCTTTATAACCCCTATTATTCAAATGATCCATATCTATGCGATGAAACCATAGCCAAAAGTCCTAATTCAGTGCTTACTCATGTAACACGAACCATGGCGAGGAAAGTAGGTTTTCAGCGTGTTGAGTTGTAACCCAATATAGGTATGATATCTAGCCAACTCCCTTAGACTATAATGACCATTTTAAACTTGCACAATAGGAAGAAAATAGTCATCCCAGTCTTAACCTTCAATATAAAATTAAAAGTAAAAGATAGCTCAAAAAATATCTCAGGCACAGCAAAATAGAGGTAAGAAGGTCCTTGACAAAGAAAATTATGCTTGTGTTGATTCTCCTGATGAGCCTATGCTGAAAAAGAAAAATCCCCAACCATATAATAATTATGAATTTATCAATGATAGTACTCATACTCATGATGGTAATAATAAATGCCATAACCACTGCCAATACAAGGTTGATTCAAATAGATGCACACAGAGTATGTATTAGCAACAATGTTATTCTGTTATGGTTCCTTGTTTCAAGCATAGAATCCAATAGCTTCAACAGGAAAATATACAACTAATATTGATGAACTAACTTAGGAAAAATCAAAATATAACAATGTTTTGGATTGGAGGAAAAGTCGCAATCATCGAATACTTATATTATTAGTAAGTCTATCAATGTAAAAGTAGTAATAACTTCATATTCTCAAGGTCAAATCTCTGCTAAATAATATGATATCAATTGTCTATTTATAGGTTGGAAGTTTGGCAAAGTATGCTTAATTATTTTATTTAGCTTGTCATTTTTGAAGGCCACTATAGAATCTAATATTTTGTAGCCACCTTATTTTAATAATATTATTAGTTATTGATATGTCCACATGGGGTAGCTCAAGCGGCAGTGGCCGTGGAAATGAAGTCTCACCAAATCGGAAGTCTTGGGTTCAAATCTTGGGCTACCCTTCCCCGTAGTGGGGTATGTAATGGACATGTAAATTGGAGAGTCTTACCAAAGCTTACAAAAAAAAAATATTATTAGTTATTGATTTTATGCTTTAGATTTGTAATAGGTAATCCTTATCTTCTGGATGTTGGCATTGGTTCGCATGATGTTGGTTCTTGTGGATATGGCTTGGTTGTTTCAAATCACTTATGGATATCATGTTAGTCAATTATGCTAATTTCCTTTCAAACAGCTATTATTTGACCTGAGAGTTCATAACAATTACATTATCAACATTATTTTTAGAGACATTGTTTTAATTTCTAAGATTTAGTTTATAGTATCGATGGTTCATCAACATGTATATAAACCCTCAAATTTTGAGAGGAAGAGGAGGGTGGATGAAAATAATTTTTTGTTGACTGTGGAAACATTGATATAAACTTTGTTTACTGTAAGTTTGATTTTTTTTTAACGACTTCAAAAGATTCAGACTTAATTATATATCATGTTTCAAATCCATAGTTTCTTATGAATGTCTTTTTCAATTTCTTATAGTCGTGTTTTGTGAAATTCTATAGAATTAATGTTGTTGTTTTCATGACTCTGATCTGAATAAACATTGAATTAATTATATACTTCCTTATCATGTTAGTTATATTTTATATATATTCGATCGTGTTACCCTTTTAAGACCATTGTTTTAAAAAATAACTTCAATTTGTCCATTTCTCTAATCTGGATTCTGTTGAGGCCTCAGAAATCTGTGGCAACAACAAGGGGGATAACCAACCGGTCCAGACCTTAGAGCAGATCCTTCTCCGTTTGGGATAGTGGCTCCGACTAGATATGATGGGACTAGTTTCCCAATGTTTTGGAATAACTAGAAATTAACATAGCTTTATTCTAAGATGCAAAACTTTGAATTAAATCTATTTTAATCTAACCCGGGGGTATTACAAGTTTTATGAGATATAAAAATATGTCTATGTAATCTATGATGATATAGATCAATTGCAGACTATATAGACTTAATATATTGTAAGATAATTCTTTTGAGAAAATAGTTAATCAAAAGAATTGTTAAAAACATATCGCATATTCTAATGATCACATATAAAACAGACCATTCTCTATTGTGATATCGTACAATACTACAACTAATATTTCAAACAAAAATGATAGATTTCATACATAATTCGTGAGATATAAACTTATCACTAATACTAGAACAAAGATTTAGCAAACACGATAATAGTACCAGATGTGTACCGTTATGCTCATTTGACCAGTGACAATAGGCCATAATCAATCTTCTATGAATAAGCATCCCAAAGAATACAATAGTGCATCAAAAGTGATCAACAAAAAGATATTTGATTGAAAATACCATATTCCATGATTTCATCAAGGCATCTACAAACATACGATAGCACATTCTTTGTAAATGTTCTTAATCAAATTCTAGACCCTTCTCTAAATGCATGAGAAGGGTTTAAATACTATTCTTAGTTAACTAAAAATAACTTATACAAAATATCTATGAGGTGGTTTCAAGCAACCTTCCTCGTTCCTAGTATCCAAATTTCCAAAATGAAAATTGCTCAAAAATGACTCAAGTCTTCATTGATTAATCACCACTGCCAACTTTGCCTCTTAGCTCACAAATGTCGGACATTGGTCTAACTTGTGGTGGCATCCCGAATTGTGTTCTCAACTGCCCTACAAATATAGCATCATGTAAAGGTGGCAGCCTTCTCTATCTTGAATCCAAGGAGAAATTCAAGGTCATGATCTGACTGTGTGGTTTGACCAAAAGTTGCCATACTGCTTCCCACTCGATTTTTTATAGCCCCTCAATTGTTTCCTTCTATAGCCGACTCTTATTCTTCCAATTCTCGTCTAATGCTTTAAGACCAGGAAGTGTTTTTGGGTCACTCTCCTTTAGGAGGTTGGATGTTTCCATCATGTGATTTATTGCTTTGATAATGCTTTTTGAAATACCCGATCTCTAGCTATTTCTAGTTCAGCCTCCTTCACCTATGAGTCCCAAACAATGAATAGAATAGCCTTATGTCTTTCATTGATTTTCAGGAGACTTGACCTTTTCCCTTCATCTGAATCCTGCCACTCAATATAATCAGAGATCTTAGGATTGAGTGCATTGAACTCAATTCTTTGATTAATAATGATGTTTGTTAATTGTTCACTAGTATTCAAAGGTGGAATGATATTTGATATATGTTGGAGGAAGAGTTGCTTTTACTTTATCAATAAAGTATTCAGTTTCAAAGCCTCATTAATGAATTCCTCTACAGTAGGAGTATCCTTATACTTTTCTATGTCACTGTTTAGCTCCTGGATTTGTTTGCTTTTTGCAGATAAGTCATTTTCATGACTTATTTTCATTACTTCCATATCATGTTGTAACTTATGCAGCTGCTCCTCTGATTGACTATTCACGCTGGC
This sequence comes from Pinus taeda, assembly GCA_000404065.3. Taxonomy (NCBI): domain Eukaryota; kingdom Viridiplantae; phylum Streptophyta; class Pinopsida; order Pinales; family Pinaceae; genus Pinus; species Pinus taeda. The sequence continues at coordinate 30,103 of APFE031490124.1, forward strand.
TCTTTCTTCATCTAATTGTCACAGTAATAGTGTGATCTGGTCATCCTTTTCTTTAATCAAAATAGAGACTTCAGTTGCTTTGTCGATTGTTCTTGTAGCATAGGCTCCGGCAAATTGAGATAGCTGAGTCAAATGCTCAGTTGGATTTATTTGTGTGCCCTTCCATAGGACATCCATAAATTCATGTTCTGAAGCAGTTTCAGTTCTCCTCCTCTTTCTCTGTCTTTTTAAAACAACTTTATGAAGAGGGTTGTAAAATACGTCTAGAGGATGGATATATGTTACATTCAAGACAATTTCAGTAGTTGGATCTGCAGGGATTACCTCTGTATCTTGGAAACTCGTTTTTGGACCTTCAATGGTCACTACTGCTATTTTCCCTAGCGAGGTTTGAAATCATGTGGTTTCTTGTGTTGATGATACCTTAGGGGTATCCTGTAGTTTTTCATTGAATGCATCCCACAAATTTTCTAATTCATCTATTTCTGCTTCCTGCTCTCATGACGTGCATGGCTTATTCCGCTTCTGAGACTTGGTTTCAATTCTATGATTAGTAATCCAAAATTCTTGTGGGAGGTATTCTAACCTCTGTCCTCTAAACTCATGGAATCTTCTTAATTTCTTTGGGTCAAACCTTGTTTTGGCTGCATTCAGAATCTTCTCAAAGTCCTCGGTTGATTCCAGTAAATATTCAAACTCATCAACTGTATGAATTACAGTTCTGATCTTAACTGAAAGGGTGAATTTGTTTGTTATTTGTTGTGGATCAAAAGGCTTTGCTGGTAGAATAGGGAGCCTTAATAACTACATATTTTGATACTCTTTATATGCATGACCATAATTAAGAAGGGTAAATGACTCACACTGAAGGGGAAAATTTGGCCATAGGGATTTCTTCATTTCCTTCAATGTTTTTGTGAGGCCATTTCCTACTGTTTGGTATGCTACTTCTCTTGCCAATAGTTTATCTGATACATACATAGGGAGGACATGTGGGAAAGCTTGGCTACCAAATACCCTAATATAAGAGAAGGACTCTTCAAGAAAATACCTTCTGATTGCTTGGAGGTCTGTGATAGCTTCTTTTATGAATCTCAGAAATCTTCTGTTGAAAACTAACTGATGTAAGGGAAGAACAACTCCCTGGCATAATTCGTGAAAATATGGAATATAATCTTGTTCCCACATTTTCTTATAAATTAGGAAGATAGGAGTAGGATAATTGGTAATCCATTTCCAACCCATGGTTGGAAAATGTGTACAGAAACAAATGGCATCGAAGACATATGCAGACATGAAGAATTGGGGAACTTCTCTAAAGGAGGCAGCCCTAGTTTGGCAATATTCAGTAATCACTTTGGCCAAATTATCAGAAAAAATCATTGCCTAATTCATAATTTGAAAATTAACACAAGCCTCAATTAAAAGAACCTGTTTGATCGAGAACTTAGAATTATCAGGGAGACCATACAATCTACATAGCATAGAGGTTGCAAAATTATAAGGATTGGCCAAAGAATAAATGGGGTACATACCCGCTTTATCTTGTTTGAACTTATTATCTCTTCTCCTCCATTCTTATATCATTTGAAATGGGTCTTTTTTTTCCTTTACAAACTTTGCAACAAATTGTTTGTCGTAGATGTCCTAGGCATCGAGTAGCTTGTACATTTGTTGTAAATCTTCGGCTCTGAAAGAACCCAAGGCTGTATTTTTAGCTGTCTTGATAAGTCTGTCTTCGACTTTTGTATTCTCTACTACCCATCTTATCATATTTGTGTATGGCAAGAGCCTAGCCCTTGCTGCTACTCGGTGAAGGAAAGAGCACACATCGTCTCTGAACTGCACTCCTGATAGTTTTGTGCTGTCAACGGTTGGTTGAATGTCTGTTACTTCAGGGTTTTCATTTTCCAGTGTGGTATATATAGTCTACCATGTAGTGGCACCTCCATCTGCAGTTCATACTATATCTGTAAAGATGGATGGCATCTTTGTGCTTTATGTTTCTGCGATAGACTGCTTGGTATGCTTCTGCATCACCTTTCAAATGGACATCGCTTGAGCAGAGTTCCTATTAAAACCAACAGCAATTAATTGTTGCATAAAATAAAATATTTGATGAAATGACTGCACTTTGAAAGGAAAGATCCAGCAGCGAGTTCAACATTAATCAACCATAACGAACACCATGATTACATGCATAGGGATGATAACTATATTAATTCATTTGACCTAACTCCTGTCCAGCTTAAAAAAACTATTAAACACCTGTCAAATCCATCATGTTGGATATTTAAGCTATAGCGCAAATGAAACTTTGTTTTATGGATCTTGTGATCTGCAATATGCGATATCGCAAAACCGCAAGATCGTAATATCGGGGTTTTGATAGGTAAAAAATAAGATCTTGACATAATATCCTCCGATGTGTGATATGCGATCGGGATGTCGCATACAGAGTTCAACCGCAAGTCGTATATCAGTATTTTTTAAATGTACTTAACTTTTCTACTAAGGAATCATGCGATTTGTGATTTATGATGAGGACTTTAATATGTTTTAAGTTAGGTTTAAAAGGGCTTTTTGCAAAGTGACAATTTTCTAAGAGTTGGCATTTTATTCGCAAACAGGGGGAAATTCAATTTAAAAGGGTCCCTATTTGTATTATATATAATAAAAATGGTTAGGGGTGTGGGGTGTGTTGCATAGCACAACAATTGGCGATTCACTTGGGAGAACCAACTATCTCTGATTAGTTTTCTTTGAAATTTCTCAAACTTTCAAAACAAGAAAAGTTGGAAAAAATAAGAATTTTTATGACTCATAAATTAAACAGTGTTTCTATGGAATATAAAGTATTCACCTATCTCCCTTATTTTCTTACTCAACTCTTTAGGTAATAAAACATAAATGTTTGTATTAGCCAATACTTAGATTTATAAAGATAGAGTAGGTATTCTCTTAAAATTTGCTTTATAGATTTTTAGTCACTTGTCATAGATAGAGCCTTTGCTGCCAGTAAGCATTCATAGCCTTGATATGGCTATCTTTTAACCAATAATGATTCATAGTCCCATCTGAAATTGATTCGTAATTTCAAAATTTAATCAAAATTTTATTCAATTTCCTTTTACTTAGAACTTGTTTCTTTTTTATGGTACTTTTCTACTTTAAATATCCTTAAAAGCCATTGCCCATGCTTGGTGACCTGATGGTAACAATGTCATTCAGTGGTTGTAATTTAAACTGTACAAGTTGGCTCGTGATGAGATCCCTTGTCTTTTGATTGTTTCAATCAAGAGATATTACCCTGTTATGATATGCATTATTGGTAATATCAGTCTAAATTATTTTCCTATGATCATGATAAACAAGCTCATGATGAGACTCATTATCTTTTAAGTTTTTAATATTTTTAATTACATTGTGAAAAAAGAAAATTTTATCAGATGGGGTGAATCATTGGCTCATTTAAGAGTTATGGATGATAATTATAGAGTTGGTAAATACCTTTTTGTAGAGAACCCTTGCTAAGTTACTGGTTATTTTCTTGACTGGTACAAAACATATATACTTTATAAAATGAAGAGTCTTTTTCAGAAACTAAATGTGATTAGTAAATTCAAAATTTCCCAAAGAAATAAGGTTTATTTAAATCTCATATTTATAATTATCCTTTTACTCTTCTTATTTATATGAGCGAGAATTTGGTATGTTTACCTTTTTCCTCATGTGCCTTATCCCATTGCAAAACAAGATCTTCAATTTCAAAAGTTCTTTGGCTAGTGGATGTTGTATCAAATGAAGCTTTAACTCTTTGTTGATGATGAGCATGTGTTGCTTTGGCTTTCTCCCTTTGTTCTTCTAATTAAAGTATTTGACCATGTCTAAGTTGAAGAGAAGAAGAAGGGTTTTCATCAATAAACTGAACTAAAGCAAGATATGGTATTGTTATGTTTGTGGGTAGAATTGTTTCTTTCCCATAAACTAATGCAAATGGAGAAGTACCTATTGAGGCCTTCTGAGTGATTCTATCTACCCAGAGAGTAAATATTAGTGCGTTTTGCCAGTTCTTATGATTTTTCTATACAATCCGTTTGATAATTCTAATCAGGTTCTTGTTTGTAGATTCATCTAATCCATACCTTGCGGATAATAGTTAGATGAGTATTTCAGTGTAAAACCTCTTTTCAAAGCAAACTCTACCATAGTGTTTCCAGAAAAGTAAGATCATTATCAAACATTAAATTTGATGGGAGACCAAACCTAGTAATTATAAACTAATCAATGAAATCTATAATGTTTTTGGTGTTAACTACCTTTAATGGAATAGCTTCTACCCACTTTGTAAAATAATCAATTGCAGTTATAATATGCTTATGCTATTTGGAGGAGGTTGGAGTTATTTCATGAATAATATCTAACCCCCATTGTTCAAATGGTTGTTGTATATTTACTGGCTGCAACAGGAGTGCTACTTTCCTTTCTCTTCCTGCTGCAGTTTGTGATCTGAAATGAGGGTTTGAACAACTTGCCATGCTTACAAGAACCTCCCACTCCAAAGCTTAAACAAACATGACCTAGCTTATGTTGACAATTGCGTAATTATGTACTTGAAACAGGTGTATGTGTTTGTTTGTTTTCATATGTTTAAGTGCTTTAACTTGATTTGTTTCTTCTGATATTAAACACATATATCAAAAATATAATGCAGCAAATAAAGATCACACATAACACCAAATCTAATAAGGAGTTCACCCTGATCTAGTGGGCTACGTCTCTGTGAGCTCTTGTCAACTTGACTTGGCTCTTTGGGATTATGGCTTGAATTATTTTACAAGTTCCACACTCAACTCCAGAGGTTACTGAACTAAACCAATGGGCTTATAAAACCATCTACATCCCTGTCATGGTTGTCCTCATTGTGCAAGCAAATCTAGGCTCCCTTGGACTTGATTCCTTCAGCAAGTGCACTGAGCTTCCCTGAGCTTCTTAATGGCACAAACTCCTTCATAATGCTTCAAATGTCTCTGAAACCTCTTCTACTATCTCTATCACATATTTTACATCAACAAATGACTGTTCATTTTCTCAAAACGAGCACTGCATCCCCAATCTAGGCCTTCCTCCACAGTTGGCTTGGGGCTGCCTGAAACTTCCCTTCAGCATCTCGGCCTTTAAAACTCTCCAAATGCTTTTGAAAACACATTCATTGGATTCATAAGGTTCATTACAGTTGGGAACGACTATTTTTTTGTTGAGAATGGATACTGGTAGCTCCTACAACAACCTCTAACCCCTGGTGGCACCTGAGCTCCAAAATCTCCCTAGACAAAAATCTCCTTGAAGATGGCTTCTTCAGCTTCTCTGCACTATTCCAATGGATTCAAAAGGCCCAAATTAGCCTAGGTAGACTCTTATTTCACTCCCTTAGGTCAAAAATTGCCTCTTGAGTTCAGTTAATCAGTCTCACCTAAAAATCCTCCACTAAATTTGGCAAATTGCACTTAACTGCAATTAAATTTGGCATAACCCGCCTTTTTAGTGCTTCGCCAAGCTTAACCACCAGAAATGATCGTAACCGTCAGCGTTTGGCGCCCATGTGATGGGTATACCTCCGAAATTTAGGGAGAAGACCGTTAATGCTGGTGGTTTTGTTGGCAACGATTAACTCCGCATATATGTGACCAGAGTTATGGGGACCTCTGGCGAGTAAGACCACTGGCAGTCCTAACCCCCAAGCCTCCAACTGTTACACTTTTAATATAACATTTAACAATATACTGTTAAGAACCAATTTAGAGCAGACGGTTAAGGTGCCTAGCTTGCCCACAGGAGGTCACGGGTTCGACCCTGGTTGACCCATAAACATTTTGATATGCCAATTTAGGGCCATGTGGCAGCCTCTGGGCTTGCCACATGTCAGCCTCTGATTAGTCAACCGAAACAGCATATTTTGGGGAATATTATAGAGAATATTCCAAGGAATATTCCTCAAAATATTCTTTTTTTAATATTTCCAAAAATCAAATTTTTCTTCAAAATTGTAATTTTACTGAATTTTTAAAAATGTGATAACTCCTTCATATAGTGTCGGTTTTTCGAACCATTCACGGCGCTAGAATCAGGAAGATGAGATCTATCTGGTCATTTAGGTTCGACACTCTTTTGAACACTTTGAAATTTGAGCTATCATTGAAGTCCTGGATCAATATCTGATCAGTTTGACATACTTTGCATTTCCTTGCATATTCATGTGCATACTTGAAAGGGTTGGCCAATAGTACCCGGCATGCAGAATTTTATGTGTTGTGGTATTTCCTCCAAAATGACCTCCAGCTATTCTGTCGTGCAATTCATACATTACCTTTTTAGCTTTAGGTTTCTCTAAACATCTTAATAATATAGCATCATAGTTTTTTCTAAATAACACATTATCAATTAATTGATACTTATTTGCTTTAAGCCTTAGAGCATGCTTAGCTGTATAATTGAGATATAATGGAGCATGTCCATTTTTCAAGAAAATTTTCAGATCAACATATTGTGATTCAGAATCGTTGAGGCTTACCTCAAATAGTTGCACTTTAGTAGATTGATCGTCCTCTGTTGGTAAATGAGAGGATTCGGTTAGCATTCTGCAAAAACCTTGACCTCTAATAATTTTAGCAGGATGTATTTCTACATCCTAAAGTGCAGTAACCCAATTTTCTCTCTTCTCTCCTACTTCTTGTTGGATTAACAGCTGCCTTACAACGGGGTAAGGGACTATTATCTTAGTGTGTGTTTTTAGGAGGAAAGGTCTGAAATGTTTTAAAGTTTTAAATATAGCAAAGCCTTGTTTCTCCATAGCTGAATAATTTAGCTCATCACCTTGTATGTTAGAACTAAAGAATGAAATAGGTGCTTCAACATTCTGATCATTTAGTTGTGTTAAAACTGTCGCATAAGAGGTATCAGAAGAGAATGTGTATAATACAAATGGTTTTAGGAAATTGGGAGTTGTTAAGGAAGGAGCATCAATGATGATTTTCTTTATCAACTCAAAAGAATCTTTCTCTCCTTTTCCCCATTTAAAAGTTGCATTTTTTCGGATCATTGACTGTAGGGGTAAAACGATTTGAGAAAAATCAGGAACAATTTTTTTTACAAAATTAATTTGTCCTTAAAATGATTGGATCATTTTTTTATTATGTGGCAAGGGAATGTTTTCAATTTCTTGAATCCTATCGGGATCGATATAGATTCCTTTCTTAGATATGATGAATCCTAATAATTTACCTTCTACCAAGGCGAAATAAGATTTTTTAGGATTCAAAGAAATGTCGAATTTCTCACATCTCTCAAAGATTTGTTTTAGGTGATTGATATGGTTGTTTCTATTTTTAGATTATACAGTGATGTCATCTAAATATATTACAACTAAATTGTTGATTATTCCTCTAAAAGTTATGTGCATAACACATTGAAATGTAGCACCAGCATTAATCAATCCAAATGGCATCTTTTGATATGCATATGTTCCCTACTTTGTTCTAAATGTAGTCTTTAATTTATCATCTGGATGAACCATAATCTGATTGTAACCTGAAAACCCATCAAGAAAAGACATCAATCAGAACCTGCAACTGATTACAGAATCTGCTCCATGGTAGGCAAAGGAAAATTATCTTTTTGGCAAGCTTTATTCAAATTTCTAAAATCTATGAAAATCCTAATGTCTCCATTCTTTTTTCTCACGGGAACCATGTTTGACACCCATTTTGAATGTCTAACAAGGAAAATGATTTTGGCTTTAAGCATTTTATTGAGTTCAAACTTAATTTGACTTTCTAAGTTGGGGTGGATCTTCCTAAGCTTCTATTGGATAGGCTTGTCATTTGAAATCATGGGTATAGTATGTTGCAGTATAGAAGCATCATATGTTTTGAGATCTAAATAATCCCAGAAAAAGACACTTTTATATTTTCTTAAAAATTTAATGAATGGCATCCTTTCATCGAGTGTTAAGCCCAAACCTAGGTTTATGTTTTGAGGTTTATCAGGTGTAACAAGATTAATCAACTCAAATATTAGAGTAGAACTCTGTGTTTTTGAATTGGTATTCTTTTTAAACCTATCTTTTAAATCATAGAGATCTTCCATCTTGACTACAGATTTGGGAATTGGATTTGCATCCTGTTTATTTTCTATCTGTAGATCATGTTCATGTTCGTCTACAATTTGACCTTCATAAGATGCATATGATGAATGAAAGTCAATTATATCTATATCATCATTAAACACTCTCCAATTTTTTATGTTATCGGGAATGAAAGGCACAAAAATCAACTCAATCAAAAATATATCTAGACTAAATTCTTCTAATGGTATCAATTTAGATGCTACATTGGCAAGTAAATAAGCACTTGTGTTTTCTAACCTAAGGATTGTTGAAATATTAAATCCAGTGAAATGAGAAGTGAGGTTCTGAGCTAATACTTGATAATGTTTTAGGTGTCCAGAAATACAATGGATTGTGTTCTTGACTTTCTTAACAATTATTTCAGAGTCCCCATATACCCACAAATGTTTAATGTTTAATCCAATGGCTTTGTACAAGCCTTGAATCAAGGCTTCATATTCAGCAGTATTATTTGTGCATTGAAATTCGAGTCTACAAGCTAGCATTGTTTTCTCTCCTTGCGGATTGATTAAAATGCAACCTGCTCTTGCACCATCGCCTGATCTTGAACCATCAAAGTAAAATGTCCAAAACAAAGAATGATCTGAAGTTTTATTACTAAGATTAATACATTTAGAAGTGTCTGATTGAGAAAAAAATTCAACCTGAGAAGCAACAGTATTTTCTGGGAAAGGTGAGATTTGGGCATTGAATGAGCCAAGGAATGATTCAGTTGAATAATTTCCAATAATATTATTAGTAAAAATCACAGGCTCGTTCAGTCCTTCTAATTTAGTGACTGTATGTTTCATGAATTTTTCGCGATCAACTCTAGTTTGATTTGGTTTACCATTTTATGGTAACCACATGTGTGGCCAATCAGTTACGAAATATCCATGTAGTTTCTCAAACCAATCCCTGCTTAAAATAAGACCATAAAATTCAGGGATGTCTGCTACTAAGACATCAATCACTTGCAGTACCTTTGGGTTGGATGATAATCTAATTGATACTAATAACATTTCTCCAACAACCTCAAATTTTTTTTATGTCCAATTGGACTATATGCACAGCAAATTTTTGAGGGGTAACGCTAAGTCTCGCGCACATAGATCTTGGCATGGTATTCGAGGAAGCTCTTGAATTGATGAGACAGTTATGAACATTTTTATTAAAACTTTCATAATTCAAAAGGAAAGGAGGAGTGTGAGACTTAGACCTATCACCAATCAACAAAAGATCATTTGGTTTTTTTACCTTGTTTGAAGGTGACAGGGATTTTCCCATATCTTTGTCAGCTTGGGCTATAACCGGTGGTGGTATGGGATCTACAGGAACTGCCTTGAGTTCTCTCAATAAGATTTTATGATGTTGTTTCAGTTTGGTCATTTCATATAATGAGATGTTTACTTTAGTCTTTTTCATGTCTTCAACTATATTGTATTCCATTGTATCTAAAACTATCAAATTTTTAGAAGTATCTAGGGAAATAGGCTCAGTTTGAACGGTTTTGGATTTTTTATTCACTGCTTTCTCCTTTGTGGGAGGAGATTTCTATTTCTGAATTGGTACAGTTGAGTTAGTAGATGTTTTTCTTCTTGTAGATGTGATCATAGCCTCTCTTTCTTCTTCGGTGGGGAGAATAAAGTCCCATAACCCATTTAATTTGACTTCTTCTTCGGGTTTTGTTTCTTCTTCAGTTGCTAAGGTGCCTTCAACATCTTGATCTGATTCAGAACTTGAAATCACATTCGTAGGATGAGATGGTGAAGCAGGACTTATATTGTATGGGCGATATGGTTTCTTAGGAACTGATGATTCAGCTACTTGTTTCTTTATTTCAATCATATCATTTGACATAGTTTTCAAGACTTTTTGAATACCTTCAAGATCGAATGGATCCTTTGGGGTTTTCTTCTTTGATTCTTGGCTAAAAGTCACTTTTCTAGATTTCTTATATTCCATCTCAAATCATTTTTCTAAGGCTAAAATTCTCTCTTCTATAGACAAAGATTCTTTCATGTTTTCTAAGAGAGTAGCCTTACCGGCTCTATCTACAAAAATGGCTATAGGTAAAGAAGAAATGTATCACTCTATTTGTACATAAACAGCAGGTTTAGAAGCATCTGGGATTTTGTTTAATAACTTGTTAAATCTGAAGTTGAAATCTTTGATCCTTTCACCTGAATTTGTTTTTAGGTTAGAGAGAGCATTGATTAAATATGCCACAGTTCTATCATCTCCAAATTTTACAAGAAATAGTTGTTCAAAAGTTAGCTAGTCTGTTATAGTTCCTGCTGGAAGAGAAAAGTACCAGGATCCTGCAGATCCTTTAAGAGTATATGGAAACAATCTAACTACAATATCTTCAAGTGCAACCCCATTCAAATTCATGGCCAACATAAAATTGTTGATGTGTTCTTCAGTAGGAAGACCATCATCTGGATTGTATTTGGGTAACCATTTCTCTGGATGATCAGGAAAAGGATGTGGGTTTACAAACAACACGGCACCAGGATTAGTCCAAGGTTGATTATCCATAACTTGAGTTGGGATTTGAGAATATATAGAATCAGATCTAGAAGTAGTGGGTATGGATGTAGAACTTACAACTGGACTAGTGCTACTTGCGGTAGCACTAATTGTTTGAGTAGAAGAAATGGAAAGATGAGAGGATGTGATTGGAGGTGTAGTGAATGAAGGAGTAAATGGAGGGGAATTTGATGTGACCTCACTCGTATCTGACTTAGATCTAGACACAGTAACTTTCTTACGCTGTGAATGTATTGGAAACTCAAAGGGAGGTATTCCAAGTTTATCACTTTTTTATCGTGTTAGGATACCAGTTTCTCTGAATAGAGAAGTAATACTTTCTTCAGAATATATATTCATTCTAGTTTATTAACTAAGGACTAAACTTCAATAGATTTTGGATTATATTCTGAAATAAGGTAAGTGTCGAGGTACTTCAAGAGATGAGAGGTAAGTTTCTACAACTTCTGATTTTTGAGCGGGTGACTTAGAAGGTAATCGAGAAGCTATGGGATTTTTTGAGGGGGATTGACTCTTGTGAAGGCTTCGAGTTTGAGATTTAGATTTATATTCCATTCATAGTCGGGGCCCTCCTTCTAGCACCAAGAATTTTGAGGCCTCAGAAATCTATGGCAACAACAAGGGGGATAACCACCTGGTTCGGACCTTAGAGTAGCGCCTTTTCCATTTGGGATAGTGGCTCCGAGTGGATATGATGGGACCAATTTCCCAATGTTTTGGGTTTATATTATTTGTGGGAATTTTTCTAATGATTTGCAAAAGAATAACTAGAAATTAACACCGCTTTATTCTAAGATGCAAAATTTTGAATGAAATCTATTTTAATCTCACCCAGGGGTATTATTGGTTTTATGCGATATAAAAATATGTTTATGTAATCTATGATGATATAGATCAATCGCGGGCTATGTAGACTTCATATATTGTAATATAATTATTTGGAGAAAATAGTTAATCGAATGAATTGTGTAAAAACATATCGCATATTCTAATGATCACATATAAAATAGACCATTCTCTATTCTGATATTGTACAATAGTGCAACTGATACTTCAAAAAGAAATGATAGATTTCATACATAATTCATGAAAGATAAACTTATCACTAATAATAGAACAAAGATTTAGAAGACATGATAACCGTACTAAATGTGTACCATTCTGCTCATTTGACTAGTGATAATAGGCCATAATCAATCTTCTACCAATAAGCATCCCGAAGAATACAATAGTGCATCAACAGTGATCAACAAAAAGATATTTGATTGAAAAGACCATGTTCCATGATTTCATCAAGGCATATACAAACTTACGATAGCGCATTATTTGTAAATGTTCTTAATAAAATTCTGGAACCTTCTCTAAATGCATGAGAAGGGTTTAAATACTATTCTTAATTAACTAAAAATAACTTATACAAAATATCTATGTGGTGGTTTCAAACAACCTTCCTTGTTCCTAGTATCCAACTTTCCAAAAATAAAATTGCTCAAAAATGACTCAGCTCTTCATTGCTTAATCACTGTTGCCTGCTTTGCCTCTCAGCTCACAAATGTCAAACATTGGCCTGACTTATGGTGGCATCCTGAATTGTGTTCTCAACTGCCCTGCAAATATAGCATCATGTAAAGGTGGCAGCATTCTCTATACTGAATCCAAGGAGCAATTCAAGGTCATGATCTAACTGTGTGGTTTGACCAAAAGTTGCCATACTGCTTCCCATTTGATTTTTCATAGCCCCTTAATTGTTTCCTTTTGTAGTTGACTCTTATTCTTCCAATTCTCGTCTAATTATTTAAGCTCAGGAAGTGTTTTTGGGTCACTCTCCTTTATGAGGTTGGATGTGTGCAACATGTGATTTATTGTTTTAACAATTCTTTTTGAAATATTCGATGCTCTGGCTATTGCTAGTTCGGCCTGTTTCACCTGTGAGTCCCAATCAGTGAATAAAATATCCTTATGTCTTTCGTTGATCTTCGGGAGACTTGACCTTTTCCCTTCATCTGAATCCTTCTACTCAATATAATCATAGATCTTAGAATTGAGTTCATTGAACTCAATCCTTTGATCAATAATGATGTTTGTTAAATGTTCACTAGTATTCAGAGGTGGAATGATATTTGATATATGTTGGAGGAAGAGCTTCTTTTTCTTTGTCAGTAAAGTATTCAGTGTCAAAGCCTCATTAATTAATTCCTCTGTAGTAGGAATATCCTTATACTTTTCTAGGTCACTGTTTAGCTCCTGGATCTGTTTGTTTTTTGCAGATAAGTCATTCTCATAACTTATTTTGAGTACTTCCATATCATGTTGTAACTTATGCAGCTACTCCTCTGCTTGACAGTTCACGTTGGCTCTTTCCTCATCTAATTGTCGCACTAATAGTGTGATCTGGTCATCCTTTTCTTTAATCCAAATAGAGACTTCAGTTGCTTTTTTGCTTTGTTGTTGTAGCATAGGCTCCAGCAAATTGAGATACCTGAGTCAAATGCTCAGTCGGATTTATTTGTGTGTCCTTCCATAGGACATCCATAAATTCATGTTCTGAAGGAGTTTCGATTCTCCTCCTCTTTCTCTGTCTTTTTACAACAGCTTTATGAAGAGGGTTGTAAAAGACATCTAGAGGAGGGATATCTATTACATTCAAGACAGTTTCAGTAGTTGGATCTGTAAGGATTACCTTTGTATCTTGGAAACTCGTTTTTGGACCTTCATTGTTCACTACTACTATTTTCCCTGGTGGGGTCTGAAATCCTGTGGTTTGTTGTGTTGATGATACCTTAGGGGTATCCTATAGTTTGTCATTGAATGCATCCCACAACTTTTCTAATTCATTTGTTTATGCTTCCTACTCTCATGACGTGCCTGGCTTATTCTGCTTTTGAGACTTGGTTTCAATTCTACGATCAGTAATCCAAAATTCTTGTGGGAGGTATTCTAACCTCTATCCTCCAAACTCATGGAATCTTCTTAATTTCTCTGGGTCAAACTTTGTCTTGGATGCATTCAGAATCTACTCAAAGTCCTCGGCTGATTCTAGTAAATCTTCAAACTCATCAATTGTATGAGTTAAAGGTCTTATCTTAACTGAAAGGGTGAATTTGTTTGCTATTTGTTGTGGATCAAAAGGCCTTGCTGGTGGAACGAGGAGCTTTAATAACTGCATATTCTGATACTCTTTATATGCATGACCATAATTAAGAAGCGTAAATGACCCACACTGAAGTGAAATTTTGGCCATAGGGATTTCTTCATTTCCTTCAATGTTTTTGTGAGGCCATTTCCTACTTTTTGGTATGCTACTTCTCTTGCCAATAGTTTATCCGATACATACATAGGGAGGACATGTGGGAAAGCTTGGCTACCAAATATCCTAATATAAGAGAAGGACTCTTCAAAAAAATACCGTCTGATTGCTTGGAGGTCTGTGATAGCTTCTTTTGTGAATCTCAGACATCTTATGTTGAAAACTAACTGATGTAAGAGAAGAACAACTCCCTCGCATAATTGGTGAAAATGTGGAATATAATCTTGTTCCCACATTTTCTTATAACTTAGGAAGATAGGAGTAGGATCATTGGTAGTCCATTTCCAAACCATGGTTGGAAAATGAGTGCAAAAAGAAATGGCATCAAAGACATATGCAGACATGAAGAATTGGGGAACAGCTTTAGAAGAGGCAGCCCTGGTTTGGCGATATTCAGTAATCGCTTTGGCCAAATTATCAGACAGAATGGTTTCCCAATTCATAATGTGATAATTAACACAAGCCTCAATTAAAGCCGAACCCAATTGATCGAGAACTTAGAATTATCAGGGAGACCGTATAATCTACATAGCATAGTGTTAAAATTGGTAACTAGAGAAAACATTCATGTGGGTCATCTTATTCATGGCTGATAATATGTTCATTATATTCCTCTCATCGAGAGGTGTAGGATTGATATAAATATCATCCGATTCCGGTAAGTATTCATGGAGATATGAATTTATTTTGATTATGGAATTATTATCAAGCCGGCCTACACTCATGTAGGCTCAGAAGCCCAACAGTCACATCTATTCAAACACCAACGTTGTGTATAAATATAGGATGAATTTTCCTCATTTGGACTCATTCATCTCATCACATCTCTCTCTCTCTACTACGCAGAAAAGAGTCTCTTCTTTATTGCACATAAAAGGGTCTCTCCCTCACACATGTGAAGCCAGAAGCTGCTAAAACTGAAGCTGCAACTGCAGAAGTAAAGTTTGACATGCGTGGACTAGAAGATCTCCTCATCTGAACTGTGTTTTAGGTTCATCTGAACCTCCTCTGAAAGCCACAACTTTTGGTGGTGGAATCAAGTCAATCCGACGGACGGTTTGCAAGATATCGACTGCCCTAGTTTGAAGGAAGCTGTTGAAATTGAAGCTGCAACTGTAGAAGTGAAGTTTGACCTACGTAGACTAGAATATCTCCTCATATGAGCTGCACTGTAGGTTCATCTGAACCTCCTCTACAAGCCGCAACTTTTGGTGGTGGAATCAATCCGATCTGATGGTCGGTTTGTGAGATATCATCTGCCCTAGTTTGATGATGAAGCCGCTAATGCTAATGTTGTTGATCTAGGGTTTCCTACTGCTGATACAAATCAGATTTATTGTACTATTTATCTATGTTGAATTATTGAAGATAAAAGAATATTTGATCAAAGGGTTTCCCCACACATTGTGGGGTTTGTCCCTAGCTAGCCACCACATCTTGTGTCTCTTGTCTTGGCTTGTTTTCTGTCGATCGTTTAATGTTCTATCTGCACTTTACTTTATGTACATGTGATTGCTAATCTATGGAATATAATAAGAAAAAGAAGTAAACTGTTATAATCATAGAACATACCATAACTTAACATGGAATCGGAGTTGAGGTGAAGACAAATCCCGAGCAACAGCAAGAGAAATCACGGAAGAGAAGATTGGCAAGGCTATCCTAAAAGAACGATGGGGTCCTCAACACTCTTTCTTGCTGAAGACAAGCTCTGTGAGAAAGCTAACTATCATAGATGGAAGATGTCTATCGATCTAACCCTTGAGTATCAAGGAGTGTTGGATCATATGAGAGGCAATATTATTGAGCCTCCATCAAATGCACCCCCTGCTGCCAGAAAGCGAAGAAGATAATCTAGGACTCTATCGACAAGCACTTGGTGGCCTACATCTTTAAATTGGACACCTACAAGGAAATATACGATAGACTGGTGAATGTATTTAAAGTTAATGATGCAAATCAAGTTTTGTTTCTTAGAAATAAGCTGAGGGAAATCAAGAAGGGTAAAGATGAGAGTATGCAAGCATACTTCTTAAGAATCACTAAGATCAAGAATAATCTCCTATCTATTGGGGAGACTATTATTGATAGGGAAATGGCACTCACGTCTCTTGGAGGATTACCATCCGAATGGTACGTGTTCAAGACTACTCTTATGAACAATAATGCAATTACTAGTTTTGAGGAATTAATGGCTAGATGCAGTCAAGAAGAAACAAGGGTAGAAGAGTAAGAAGTGCCCCGATAGAAAGGACTCACACCGGGACGCTGATCAAAATCCCTCTCATGGTAATCAAAGGGATGGAAAATTCAATAGCAAAGGTAAAAGGAATGTTGGGAATCAAGGAAGAGGACAACCATTCAAGAAGGCTAGAAATTCCAGGATGTATTAAATGCACCTGACCTAAAAAAGAACCTAGTGTCCATCTCGGCAATGGAAGACAAAGGCTACAAGGTAACCTTCAATGATGGCAAGGTACGTATATGGAAAAATAATGTTAAAGATGCCTTTATTCTTGGGTTTCATGTTGATTCATTATATCAGGCTGATAGAAGTCCGCTAGCTATCATGTCTTATGACACATCTATTCAGTGCAAACTTTGGCATCGGAGGTTTGCCCCCCTTCATTATAAAGCTCTACTCGGTGTAAGACAAATGGTGACAGGGATGCCTGAATTTCGAGTAGAGAAAGAAGGTGTATGTCCAGGATGTGCCGAAGGAAAGCTCAAAAGGGGACCATTCCCCTCAAGCCAAAGCAAGACCTCTGATATATTATAGTTGGTTCACTTAGGCATATCTGAGGCCGGCACTAAGAGGGAGACCACTACACCACATACTCCTGACGAGAATGGTCTGACGAAAAGGAAGAACCATACGATTGTGGAAGTTGTCTCTATGGGTAGATGATGTAATAATGCTTGATGTGGAGGAACCCATGGATCCTATTTATCCACCTGACCCTTCCTCTTCTAGGAAGAGGCCTTCATGGCTTAGGGGGATACTTGATGATGTTGAAGGATATGCTGCACCCCGAGGAACCTTTTGTGAAAGTAAGAAACCTAATAGGTATCAGGGATACCTGACCATCATGAGCACGATCATACAAAATACGCCTTCATCATTCTCAGATGCCATCAAGCATCAAGTATGGAAGGATGCTATGACCAAATAATATGAGTCTATTATGAAGAATGATGTCTGGGAAGTAATTCCCAAACCCTAATATAAGACAGTTATTACCTCCAAATGGCTTTACAAGATATAGCATGCAGCAAACGGAAGTACGGAAAAGTATAAGGCTCGTTTTGTTGCTCGTGGTTTCTCCCAAAAGGAAGGTATAGACTATGATATTTGCACCTGTTGCTAGATATACGACCATCCACTTGATCATAGCCCTTGTGGCTTC
>APFE031490124.1:47553-71032 GCA_000404065.3 Pinus taeda
GGCTTCACAAGGATGGAACCTGCATCAGATGGATGTCAAGACCGCGTTCTTGCATGGTTCGATCAAAGAAGAGGTCTATGTGGAGCAACCCAAAGGATTTGAGATTTATGATTGAAAATATCATGTATGCAGGTTGAAGATTCTCTATGGGCTGAAGCAAGCACCCCAAGCATGGTATGAGAGGATCGATAGCTACTTGATGAAGCTAGGATTCACTAGTAGTGAAGCCGATCCTAACCTTTACTTTAAGGTTGAAAATGACAAACCTCTCATACTGGTGCTGTATGTGGACGACCTCTTTCTAACAAGTGCATACCCTCTTATTCACAAATGCAAGAGGGAGTTGGCTCATGAATTTTAAATGAAGAACCAAGGACTTGAAGTGTGGTAGAAGCCAAGGGAAATTTTCCTATCTCAAGGAAAATATGTGGTGAATATTCTGAAAAGATTTGGTATAATGGACTGCAAGCCTGTGACTACCTTGAGGATCTTAACTTTTAGAAGTTATATAGTAGTGATGTCGGACCAGTTTTTGGAAATGCCTCTAAGTCTCAAAAACTCATTCACGTTGATGTTCTTAGTGAACCTCTGTCTGAACATATGTTTTGCAGTTAGCATTGTGAGCTCATATTTGGTTGAGCCTCACTAGATTGGTGCCAAGAATCTGTTGAGATGTCTTCAGGACACAATCTCTCATGGATTGAGATACACTGCCAGAAATATGAAACGACATTATTATTCGAATGATGATTGGGAAGGCAATGTGGTGGACCGTAAGAGTACTTATGGGTGTTGTTTCACCTTGGGATCTGCTTCGATATCCCGGATGAGTAGGAAGCAAAAGTCGGTGGTTTTGAGCACCACCGAAGCAGAGTATATTGCTGCTTGCATGGCCTCCTATGAGGTAGTTTGGTTGTGAAAGCTCTTCAATGAGCTGTTTGGATTTACATTGGATACCACTATGATTCTCTGTAATAACCAGAGGTGGGATTCGATTATTGAGGAATCTCATATTAGTCAATTGCTCCAACAAATATACATCATCTAGGATATGGTATGTCAATGAGCAAGGAGGCTCCATCGCATTAATATGATGTACAGGTCGATACACCTTGTCAAAGCCCCGAGGAAAGATATAATTTGTGATTTTCCCAACATCTGGTTCTTACTGGAGCAACATACAACCACAGGGTGACTCACCCTCCCTTGGTGGTGTGCACTAGAACAAGATGATTCGCTCTCTTGTGGGACAAGATGATCCGCTCTCTTGCAGAACAGGATGATTTGCTCTCCTATGTAGCAGGATGATTAGTTCTCCTATGGGGCTTGGATTGATGTGTTCTCCATGGCGATTGTAGCAAGACTGATGTGTTCTCCTGTGAGACCTGGATTGATGTGTTCTCCATAGTGACCTGGATTGATTTTTTCTCCATGGCGATTGTAGCAAGATTGATGTGTTCTCCTGTGAGGACAGGATTGATTAGTTCTCCTCTCGAGGCATCCAACCCATGCAGTCTAGGACTCATGGGAAGTACCTCTCATCTGATCAATGAGTAGGGAAATGAAGTTAGGGACCATAGTAGTACCGATGGACACATCGTCGTATCTACCATACTCCCTATGCTAAGATGACCTCCATTGATCTAGGATCAATGATACTGGTCTGGGACCAGTGGTAGGAGTTGTACCATACTATGACACTGACTTTGGGCAGGTTGAGACTGGTCTGGGACCAGTGGTACATACTCTGAGACTGATTTCGTGTCAGTGCAGTACTTGTCTGGGACTAGTGAGAGTGGTAGATACTATGATGCTGACTTCGGGTCGATTAAGACTGGTCTGGGACCAGTGATACACTCTCTGAGACTACAATACTAGTCTGGGACCTATGGTAAGAGTTGTACCATACTATGACACTGACTTCGGGTCGGTTGAGACTAGTTTGGGACCAGTGGTACATACTCCGAGACTGACTTCGTGTCAGTGTAGTACTGGTCTGGGACCAGTGAGAGTGGTACATACTATGACGTTGACTTCGGGTCGGTTGAGACTGGTCTAGGACCAGCGATATACTCTCTGAGACTGCGATACTAGTCTGCAACCAGTGGTAGGAGTGGTACTTACTATGAAGCTGACTTCGAGTCAGTTGACACTGGTCTGGGACCAGTGGTACACACTCTGAGACTGACTTTGAGTCAGTGGAGGATGTTACTAGTCTGGGACCAGTGGAGTTGTACTCACTATGATGCCATCTTCGAGTTGGTTGAGACTGGTCTGGGAACAGTGGTACATACTTTGAGACTGACTTTGAGTCAGTATGATACATCCTCGATCATTTCTTCTTCTTCATAATTCGAACAAAAGCAAATCAGAATAAAACAAAGCAGAGAAGCGCATAACAGAGCAGAGCCATACAGATCAGTAAAGGGCAGAACAAGACAAAGAATAATAGGCAGAATAGAGTAGAGCAGGGGAAGGGTTAGCCTATGCAGGGTAGTGCATTTGATGGATGAATAGTAACGACCCATAGACAGATTGCAGATGAAGTTCTCCCTAGTTGAGAGGGAGTGTTAAAATTGGAAACTAAGGAAAAACTTCATCTGAGTCATCTTGTTCATGGCTGATAATATGTTCATTAGATTCCTCTCATCGAGAGGTGTAGGATTGATATAAAGATCATCCGATTCTAATAAGTATTCATGGAGATATGAATTTATTTTGATTATGGAATTATTATCAAGCCGACCTACACTCATGTAGGCTCATAAGCCCAACAGTTGCATCTATTCAAACACCAACGTTGTGTATAAATATAGGAGGAATTTTCCTCATTTGGACTCACTCATCTCATCACATCTCTCTCTCTCTACTGCGCAGAAAAGAGTCTCTTCTCTCTTGCGCAAAAAAGGGTCTCTCCCTCACACATGTGAAGCCGAAAGCTGCTGAAACTGAAGCTACAAATGCAGAAGTAAAGTTTGACCTACGTGGACTAGAAGATATCCTCATCTAAACTGTGTTGTAGGTTCATCTAAACCTCCTCTAAAATCCCCAACTTTTGGTGGTGGAATCAAGTCAATCCGACGGACGGTTTGCAAGATATTGACTGCCCTAGTTTGGAGGACGCTGCTAAAATTAAATCTGTAACTGTAGAAGTGAAGTTTGACTTGCGTGGACTATAATATATCATCATCTGAACTGCATTGTAGGTTCATCTAAGCCTCCTCTGAAATCTGCAATTTTTGGTGGTGGAATCAAGCCGATCCGATAGTCGGTTTGTGAGATATCGTCTGCCCTAGTTTGATGATGAAGTCGCTAATGTTGATGTTGCTGATCTAGGGTTTGCCACTGTTGATACAAATCAAATTTATTGTACTATTTCTCTCTGCTAAATTATTGAAGATAAAAGAAGATTTGATCAAAGGGTTTCCCCACACATTGTGGGGTTTGTCCCTGGCTAGCCGCCACATCTCGTGTCTCTTGTCTTGGATTGTTTTCTATTGATCGTTTAATGTTCTATCTGCACTTAATTTATTTACATGTGATTTCTAATCTGTGGAATATAATAAGAAAAATAAGTAAATTGTTATAATCATAGAACATACCATAACTTAACACATAGAGGCTGCAAAATTATAAGGATTGGCCAAAGAAGCAATGGGGTACATACCAGCTTTATCTTGTTTGAATTTATTGTCTCTTCTCCTCCATTCCTGTATCATTTGAAATGGGTCTTCGTTTTCCTTTACAAACTTTGCAACAAATTGTTTGTCGTAGATGTCCTAGGCATCCGATAGCTTGTACATTTGTTGTAAATCTTCGGCTCTGAAAGAACCCAAGACTGTAACTTTAGCTGTCTTGAAAAGTTTGTTTTCGAGTTTTGTATTCTCTACTACCCATCTTATCATATCTGTGTGTGGAAAGAGCCTAGCCCTTGCTACTATTCGGTGAAGGAAAGAGCACGCAGCGTCTCTGAACTACACTCCTGACAATTATGTGATGTCAGTGGTTGGTTGAATGTCTATTACTTTAGGGTTTTCATTCTCCAGTGTAGTATAGATAGTCTTCCATGTAGTGGCACCTCCATCTGTAGCGCATACTGTATCTGTAAAGATGGACGGCATATCTGTGCTTTCAGTTTCTGTGATAGACTGCTTGGTATGCTTCTGCATCACCTTTCGAATGGACATCGCTTGAGCAGAGTTCCTATTAAAACCAACAGCGATTAATTGTTGCGTAAAATAAAAGATTTGATGAAATGACTGTGCTTTGAAAGGAAAGACCAGGAGCGAGTTCAGCATTAATTAACCATAAAAAAAACCATGATTACATGCATAGGGATGATAACCGTATTAATTCATTCTGGCCTAACTCGTGTCCAGCTTAAAAAAAAACTAGTAAACATCTGTCAAATCCGTCATATTGGATATTTAACCTATAGCACGAATGAAACTTTGTTTGATGGATCTTGCGATCTGCGATATGTGATATTGCAAAATCACGAGATCACAATATCGGGGTTTTCATAGGCAACAATTAAGATCTTGACATAATATCCTCTGATGCGCGATATGCGATCGGGATGTCACATACAAAGTTCAATCGCAAGTCCCATATCGGTATTTTTTAAATGTACTTATCTTTGCTACCAAGGAATCATGTGATTTGCAATGAGGACTTTAATATGTTTTAAGTTAGGTTAAAAAGGGATTTTTGTAAAGTGACAAAGTTCTAAGAGTTGGCATTTTATTCACAAAGAGGGGAAATTCAATTTAAAAGGGTCCCTATTTCTAAAATATATAATAAAAATGGGGGGGTGTTGCATAGCACAAGAAATTCTTAGAAAGACTTTTGGGGATTTAGTTCAATTGAGTATATGGTTTGTATATGAATGGGACTAATACTTCGACTGTAATAATTTATGTATTTTATATAGTCTTTTATCACTTGTTTGTTGAACAATTTCATGCTCTTAAGTGATGAAATATTTATTGTTTTGTAGAAATTTTTAAGGTCATTTAATTTTTCCTTGATTGAGATAGTATTAGGTAATTATATACAACCGCATTGGCATTGATTCTTGGTGTGAAATATCAAATAAAGTCATACTTTTCTCTATTTGTTTAAAAGGTTGAAGGATTGCATCATTTGCAATTTCTTGTCTTTAATACAAAATCACATTAAGATTTATTGCATTTATAATTTAAATTTAGTTATTCAATTTGCATTTGGAATATACAACATTGTACAAATAGAATATTATCGATTCTTTATTATCTTCACCAATTACATGAGTTTATGGGTTCTTTTATTTTGTATTATATTTCGTGTATAATTTTTATAGCATTCATTGTAATCTAGTGTTGTCTATTAATTATTAACTCTATTATTTTATTATATCATATTAATTAGTTAATATATAAAGTATACATATTAACATAAAACATTAACTTTAGGTTCATGTATACATCTAACTTTAGATTACTTTAGGATCCCCCCATTCTCTTTTCTTCGCTAAAGGAAGAGATTTAAAGGCTAATGGAATCCCTAAACCCACCGAGGGTGGTCATTCAAATGGCTTAGGTTATGTGAATAACTTTAGTCCGGGCCACATCGCCTTGTTGACATATGGTACCAAAGGCCTCATCAACAAATGACGCCAGAAGGAAGGCCAATCATAATTTAGATGGCTAAGGGTAGTCATAAAAAGTAAACCATTTTTCCCCTATCATAACTAGGAGCCATCAAACCCTCCTACTATTGAAATTACCTCTATTTCGCATCTTGACTATATTCCATCACCACATTTTCAAACCGAGCAAGTCGCTAGCGATCCCACAACTCCCACACATGCTCAAAATCGATTTGAAATTGTTGAATGCCTGTAAAGATCTAAGGAAGTTATAACATACCTCAAGTTAGATTGGAGAGAGCAAGATTTGTTGAGAGACAGTTGTCTCAATGTCTAGTTATATTGGTCAACTTTTATTTGGAAGAGCCTACCATTCGAGATCCACAGGCAGGAATTTATGAGACTACCAATACCCCTAATTATAGATTACATGATATTCTAACTGGTAAGATTGATCTCAATCAATCACTGTCTCGACCACGAGTTAGTGAGTCTACACAGTCTACCCTCTTAGGAGGATCTAGTCCACCTCCTTCCCCACGTAGCTCATGTTCATCCTCTTATGTTGAGGATTCCTTAGGCGAAGAGAGTTCCTCATCATCTAACTCATGGGTTTCTCCACATATGGCTAATAACCAAGGCAAAAATCAAAGAAACAACCTAGCCACTCCATGGTTGGATCAAGATGGTGTTGTTCTCCCAAGTGTGTAGCATAGTCTTCCTAGAAATCCTCATAAATTCCTTCCCAAATTTGACCCCAACTCTAAACAACCAGCAGATGACCACATAAAATCTTTCATGCTAACCATTAGGAAAAAGAATGTGTCATGAGTATGTCGTCTGCAGGTGATTTCCATATACTCTTGAGGAAAAAGCTACAACCTACTATTTTTCTCAGCCCCCTTAGAGTATCACGTTTTGGGCCCAATTTGAAACTCCCTTCCTAGAGTTTTGGGATGAAAAAAATATAGAGGTATTAGTCATGGAATTGTCTAATATGAGTATGGAAAGTAAGAAAACAATAAAATATTTCAAGGTAAGTTTTCTTGCATTGAAAAACAAAATTCCTAATGATTCCATGCCTACTAAAAACCTTGTAATCACCTATTATGTTAAAGTCTTGCCTACTGAAATTGCTATGTGTATAAAGAGAGCTCAAAATACCACCCTTCAGGAAACATTTGATGAAGCTCTATCTATCGAAAACGACATACTTAACCATAAGC
Source organism: Pinus taeda (assembly GCA_000404065.3). Taxonomy (NCBI): domain Eukaryota; kingdom Viridiplantae; phylum Streptophyta; class Pinopsida; order Pinales; family Pinaceae; genus Pinus; species Pinus taeda. Next base: position 54,409 of record APFE031490124.1, read on the forward strand.
CTAATTTTGATAAACATAATGACCAAGCTTTATCCTTCAATAAGAAACCCAAAACAATGTCTAAATCAACTGCAAAGAACAAAGATAAATCACCCCTTTAATCTTGAAACAATTCAAAAGGTCATTAATAAGTTGTCTAATGAAATCATTGACTTCAAAAAGAATTCAACATAAGTACCATCCAATAGGGAAAACTTTAGACCAACTTTTAGGAAGTAATTCCAAAACAAATCTACTCCCCCTAATGGTCTTACTACTGAAGAGTTATCAAACATTTTACAAGCATTAATTTCGGGAACATAATCAACTTCTCATGAAAATGAATTAGAAGAGAATGAAGATAATAATCAAATAGAAGATGAATATAAGCCACCTCCCACTCTTGGTCATTTTTTAGAATTAACACAAGATTTGTTTGAAGATGATTCTGAGTCTATTTTTGTGAAGCAACACCAATATAATATATGTATCAAAGGCCAAGATGATAACCAAGACCCCTCTCCTTCAGATAAAGGAAAAAATTCCAAAAAAACAGTTAGGAAACACAAAAAAAAAGATGTTATATATCTATAATATGATCCAATTGAAGACCTTAAGAAATTAAAGGCCAACATTTCCCTATTTGGGTTACTTAAAGTTCTCATAATTTAGCATAAAATTCAGCAACACATTACTGTAGACTCCAATAAAATTAAATCTTCCCCTAGTGGAAACGTGGCTAGTTTTGATAAGTATTCATTTGATCATGTTCAAATTATGAAACTCGTTTCAAATAATCCTCCACCACAATAGAATAAACCTTCTCCTTTCTTGTTCACTTTTGATATTTGAAATTGAAATTTGCATAATTGCATGATTGACTTTGGACCTTCATCCATTGTCATGCCTCTCTTAATATGCAAGAAAATCAATGCCCAAATGAAACCATCTAGAGTAAAAATTGTGCAACCTGATTAAACCAATGTCAAGGTGGTAGGATAATTAATTAATGTTTTTATTAGGATATATTTTTTGAAGACGTTATTTTCGTTACACCAAAACCCGCAGTTGTTAGTAAACAAATGCGTCACCAGAGGTAATGGATCCTTGAGAGGCGGTTAATCACATGTCATGAAACACACAGGGAGCATTAGATTATCCAATACCCAAAAGCCTATTTATCACAAAGTTCATCAAAAAATTGATATACTTACTGCAAACATACCATAGTCTTATGTCTTTTTCTTAATCCGAGATTGGATGCAACACTTGAAATGATACTTGAACACATATTTGACTCATTTATGGTTACCTTGGAAGGGTGAACCTAGTAAAATCAAAGTTAGTAGAGAACGCTACATGAAACATGTTGTTACTGATCTTAATGGTTCCAATGAACCAATCATGTTTAATGATTCCTTACCTGTTGATTCATTTTTTTTGAAATTTTATTGTTGGAACTTATTCATTCACAGATTTATAACAATAATTTGAACTTATGATAGCCAATAAATTGCGAACAACTGATAATAAAGTGATTAATGCCAATATTGTTAAAATTAATTCAAAAAATGAACTTTGGTCACTATATTTTCATGAATCTAATTCAAAAGAGGGTGGTGTTGGTGTTGGTTGTTTGCTTCTTGATCTCAAAGGTAATAAAATATCTATTTATTGTAGATTAGAATTTGAATGCACTTATAATATTGCAAAATATGAGGCACTCATATAGGTTCTTGAAAAGCCTATTGAACTTGGAATTGAATTCTTGATGGTCTATGGTGACTCAAAAATTATTGTTAAGCATGTGTGTAATGTTATACATTGTGTTTCGGCTCACTTAAGGAGATAACAAGATGAGGTGTGGGATCTGATTTCTATTATTTTAGCTTTTAATATCACTTATATTTCTAGATCTCTCAACAAAGACGCTGATTTTTTAGTTAATATAGCATCTAGGCTAATTCCTACTCAAAGTTTTTAGCCAGATTATTTTTCTGTTGAAGTGATTTTTAAATCGTCTACCCTAGATAACATTACTAACTGGCATGTTGTTAATGATGACCAATAGATAATTGAGTTCCTTCACGCATAAGATAGCTTCTAGGGTGTTGTGATTGATGAAATTACTCATAAGGATAATTTTCACCGTTTCTCGCAAATGAACAAGTAACGGTCAATGGACGAACTATTTCATCTAGTAAATTATTCCACTAAACCTGTTGTAAGGTTGGAGAAATTTTATGACTTACAAGATAAATTTAAAAGAGTTGTTAAATGAAAAAATAATAGCTCTTCCATGCAATATGATTTCATAAATTGGGGGATTGAGACTAATCCACAAATCATAAATTTGGGAACAAAATGCAGTCCCAAAGAGAAGTTTGATTTCATCCATTTATTCAAGGAATACAAGGACGTATTTACTTGGACATACAATGACCTCAATATTGTTGACCCCAATGTTATGCAACATATTATCCCCATAAAACCACAAAGTAGACATTTCCAACATAAGTTAAGGAATATGCATCCCAACCTCGAACCTGCAATCAAAGTGAATTAAGCAACATTTTTGAAGCCAAAACCATTTTCCCTCTCTACCACACATAATGGGTTTCACACCTAGAGCTAGTTAGGGAAAACAACAAATATGTTTATCTTTGGGTTGAGTTCCTAAATTTAAACAAAGTTTCCAATAAAGACAATTATTTAGTTCCTCCCATGGAGAAGATCCTACAATGAGTTTCTGGGTCTAAAATATTGTTCCTTCTGGATTATTTTTCAAGCTACAACCAAATTATGGTATCTCTTTTCAATCAATTAAAACCACCTTTAGAAATTCGTGGGGAACCTTTGCCTATATGAAGACGTCCTTTGGTTTGATCAATGTTGGGGAAACCTTCCAACACACGATGGATATTGTCTTTCGTAGTTTAATAAATAATGTTATCGTCATCTACCTCGACAATGTCATTGTTTACTCCAAAAGGAGATCTGACCACATAACATACCTTAGAAATGTATTCAAAAGGTGCAGAAATTTTGGTATTTCCCTGAACCCCAAGAAGTATACTTTTGTTGTAACTAAGAGAAAAACTGCTTAGTTGTATTGTTTCCAAAAATGGTATAATTATTGATCCTGAAAGAACTCAAGCTATTGATAGTTTTGCCCCTCCTAATTCCAAAAAGGTTATGCATTCCTTTATTGGAAAAATCAATTTTTTCAAATGGTTTATCCTCTGGTTTTTTGAAATTGTCAAACCACTTCAAGACTTGGTAAAAATGAAATCTAACTTTAAATGGGGAGACCAAGAGAAGTAAGCCTTCTGCACAATCAAGAAATCCATCTCTAAAGCTCCTACCATGATAAGCCCATATTTTTCCAAAGATATCTCACTTTACACTTTTGATTTTGATATTGTGTATGTTGATGTGCTTACAAAGAGAAATGAGTTCGATCATGAAATGCCTATTGCTTTCAAGAGCTTCACCTTCAAGGAGCATAGCTTAATTACCTACTAGTGGAAAAAAAAGTATTTGTTGTCTTTAAGGTTGTAAAACACTTTAGGTCCCACCTGCTAAAATCCAGAACTAAAGTTATTGTTCCCTGCCTAGCAGTTAGAAATATGCTAGTACAGAAGGAACTAGTTGAAAAGAGGGCACATTGGATGACATCCCTTCAAGAGTATTATCTTGAAATAAAACTTACACAGATTTTCAAGGGTCAAGGTCTCTGTAAACTTGTTGAATCTATTAATTCATCTAATCAAGATCCATGTTCTAATGATGAAGTATCTTTATTTCAAAATGAATTTTTATGCTTTACTGATAACCCCAATTCATGATAAGATGATATCATATTTTTCTTAATGAATGGTACAGCTCCCCCTCGTCTTGAGGTGAAGAAAATAATATAATTAAGGTTGAATTCAACTCCTTTTCAACTGATAAACAATTTCCTTTTCTATAAAAACTATGATGGTGTACTACTTCGTTGCTTGGAACATGAGGATTTTGAAAAAGTTCTGCATGAACTCCATTCTGGTTTTGCTTGAGGCCATTTTGGTGGGGATACTACTGCTCATAAGGTACTAAGATTTGTGTACTATTAGCCCTCTTTATTCAAGGATGCCCATGCCTTGGTCGAAAGTGTGAAACCTACCTAAAGGTTTTCAGTAGGGTCGAAACATCATGATTTTCCTCTTTAGGTCGTAACTATCGAAGCTCCTTTTCAGCAATGGGGCTTAGACATAGTTGGTCCTATGAACCCTCCCTCATATCAACAGCATAAGTACATAATAAAATCTACATATTACTTTACAATATGTGTAGAGGCAGCCATTTACGGGTGGTAAATGACAATTAGGTACTTTCTTAGATAATCATATTAGCACTCGCTTCAATGTTCCAAAATCACTAGTTTTAGACAATTCATCTTACTTCTCTTCTCATGATTTAGATGCTTATGCTTTATAAAAAGGGATTTAAATCAAATATTTGACAATCTACTACCCTCAAGATAATGATCTGAATTAATATTCAAATAAAAATTTGTTAAATATTTTAAAAGAATTTTATCTGATCATCAAAAGAATTGGAACACTACCTTGTTTAATGCATTATGGGCTAATAGGGTAACTCAAAAATATACCATTGGAAATTCTATGCTTTTCCTTGTCTATGGTAGAGAAGCAATATTTCCTTCGAACATCTTTTTTCCTTCTTTACAGTTGTCTCATAGGGTACAATAATTTGAATGTTCAGGTACGCATATTAGAATTAATGCCCTACTTAAGTTAGAAGAAGAGAGGGAGAAATATAAAAATAAGTTTCATCAACATCAACAACCAGTTAAATGTTGCTTTGATGACTAATCTTCCTTTTATCAAAACTCTGAAGTAGGTGACCTAGTACTCAAGTGGAACAAAGCACATGAGGTGAAAGGAGAACATACCAAGTTTCAAAATTTATGGCTTGGGCCTTTCATTATTAAAAAAAATATTGGCCCTAACACATTTCATCTGCAAACTCTAGAGGGACAATCAAAATTCCTTCCATTCAATGGCCAACTCCTTGAAAAATATTTTTCCTAAATCCCTTTGAGGAAGTTTTATATTGTAAATATTGCTTATTTTTTTCCTGCATTTTGGTTTTCTGATTTTAGTTTTATTGGTTTATTTTGACAGGACCACTGTTTAAACTAAAATTTCTAACTGAAACCTCTTAGAAGGATAATTTTGAGCAGATATTTATTTTTCTACTAATTCTCTAACTTATTGATTTGATTTCCTATGAATTTCACTAAATATAAAAATAAGTTTCTGCTCAAAATATCTAAAAATTTATATCATCACTACAGAACTTAATTTTAACTTAGTTTGTCTTCTATTATGGGAATCCATTATTCAAATATCTGAAAATTTATATCATCACTACAGAACTTAATTTTAACTTAGTTTGTCTTCTATTATGGTAATCCATTATTCAACCAGCTGACTTTAAAAAATAGTCTAATCAATGAAAATTTAGTGATGGTTAACTTATTATGCCATCTTCTTCTCTTAAGGAATTTTTTGTTCAAGTCTGCTTCCCCAACTACTCAAGTATTCCTTTTGGGGTTATTAACTTATTAAGTTAAATTATTATTATCAATGTTGGCTAGGGATAGGAGGTCTCATTATCAGTTGTCATACCATGGCCATGGATGATTGTAAAATGATATCACAATATCTAGTCACCAAGTCAGGATGATGTCTTTTGGTCATAGGATCGAAAGACAAGAGGTCTCGTCATTAGTTGGCTTGATCATTTTCAGTCTTATGTAAATGATAGTGTGACTATCTAGCCAAAAAACTAGGACATTGGACTTCAGCTAAAATCTGTATAAGAATTACAAAATTAAATCTGTAAATTATCATTCTAACAATGGGATAAAATCATTTGAATTTGGGTTAAAAAGCATCCATATTGAGGCCTCAAAACTATATAACACCACCAAACACTAGCACATCTTGTCATTTATGTTTTAGGTGGTTGTTATTTTGATGTGAGGTGATGTAAGTTAACATTATGTGTATTGGTTCTTTTCATAATTGAAGTATGGTGAGGGGAATCTCGATACATTTGTGCGATGGATAGATTATAATTCTAAGAGTTAACACTTTACATCAATAGGTGATGTATGTACATATGATGGGGTTTAGTGTTGAATAAATTATATGTTTATGTTATGACATGGATCTACTCGTCCAAGTTGACAAGCATAGGTCTTAACCTCTGAACTCTTGTACATGATTGACATATTTCAAAGTTTGTGGTTCTATTACTACTCTGAAATGCTATCATTACCACTCAGTATTGTTAGTATTGCATGCCAATCAAACATTTTGAAACCTAGGGTTCTATTCTTGCATTCTTTACATTCTAATTTTGAGATTTTTTCCTTTTCATGTCATTGTGTAAGGTAGGATTTATTCCTTGAAGCCCTATCATGATTGTATGGATGAAACCACATGTAACAGCACATGTAAATCTAAATTTAATGTCAAAAGGAAAACAATTCTTTCAATGAAATTATACCTGTACTTTCCGACTACGAAGTGACCACAAGATTTGAGGACGGCTCTCCTCCCAACCATAGGCTCAATTGCGCAGGATTCTGCTACAACTGGCCACCCCCAAGCCCTCAATCAACGACTACTGCCAGAATTCCTAAGTCTTAGTATTCTCCCAAGAGAATGAAGATAGAACCTCAGAATGATCGAACCCCTCCCATCCTCCTCAACATTCCTTAAATAGAACAAAACATTGGAAGGGAAACCACATGCATACCCTCCATGTGTCCCTTGGAAGGGGAACCACATGCACACCTTCCATGTGTCCCTTGGAAGGGAAACCACATGCACACCCTTCTTTTTTGATAATTTCCTTCTTTTATTTCTTAAATATGGTTGTTACTATTTTTATTTTTATTTATTACTTATTCTTTTTATATAATTTTTAATATCATTTATTATTCTTATTATTATTATCAAGTGATTTATTATTATTCTTTATTATTTATTATTATTCATTATTTTTATTATTAATTATTATTTTTGTATTATTTTTATTAGTTATTATTATTTATTAAGGGAGGGATATTACACCACAATTGAATTCTCTCATGGCACTTGTATTTTGAATAGATCTTGATGCAAGAACATCCAAATGAAGAGGTGACAGCTGGGAGATGTTTCTTGTTATATTATTTTCATTTTAGTTTGAAAGATAGAGAGAGGAAAACAATTTAAGTTTCTGTTTCATTTAGTTTCATTTAGTGTCTTTTTAAATTAAGGCTGAATCAGCCATTGTTAGTTCTTAAATTAGGCAAACAGATTAAGTTAGGATTAGTTAAGAATTATTTGAAGAAACAATTGAGCAACTGTTTCATAACTGAGGAACAGTTCCTCGAACTGTAAAAGAAACTTCTAATGATGTATTGAAAAGGAAAACAAGAGAGAAGAGTAGGGAGTTAGCCAAATGAGAATGTGATTGTAAGCCTATGGGCAAGTTGTAAGTAGAGGCCACTGATAACGGAAGATCGAGCCAAAGATAGAGAAATTATGCAAAAGTATATTTATACTTAGATTCAGTTCCAAATTGTATAAGTGCGTGATTCAAACTTGAAATGTTAAATTATGAGTGTATCAGAGATTACGGGTAATATTTGAATGCAGGCAGAGTCGCGCAATGGAACAGCGAAGGAAGAAGAACCATGAAATAACCCAAGTCATAGAGAAACATTGAAGATATGATATAAAACCCGAAATCAAAAGGAAGAGCGAAGAGGCGAAGTGATGATGCACAGACACAGTTGGATTTATCAGATCAACGAATAGGGTTCAGTCGCATAGAACTAAAATATCACATCGCAATGTTTCAATCATAATGAATGAACCTTGGCCCACTGGAACCAGTGATAGCGATTTGCAACGAGCAATATCATTGCTGACTGTTGGATCAAAAGGTTGGATCAATGGTGGAAGATCGTCGCAGAGTATCACATCGCAACAATCCAAGGGGGAGTTGTTTAACATTGGCAGTAGCGATTGCAACTTGTGATTGATGTGATCAGAGATGTGATTGCATTGCAAAACCCCATGGTAATGTATTGGCCGAGAGTGAATGCGACATGCGAAGTTAAGCGGACCTGATAAGGAATAGGTATCGTTGTATAGCATTTGGAATCCGGTGTTATCGCATATTGGAGGAGAACGAGTTATGTGTTGTGTGACCATGGCCAACCCCGAGCGCAAATTAGCAATAAAGGGGAGCCCTTGAGAAATGTGTAAAGACTATGGAAAAAGCGGGAAAAGGTGTGTTACACATGTTTTATGTGCATTTCCTTTGTAAAGGTTTTATAATAATTATAGCCTCGATTTGAAGGATTTATGTGGTAAGTCCAAGATAACCAAGGTTAAAGAGGAGTGGTTATATATATGCAAGATTAAGGACTTAAAGGGCTATAAAGGTTTATAGAGTTCCGATAGGAACACATGATGAAGGGAAAGACTGGGTTGTTGAATTGAATCATTCTACAGAGACTGGTTAAAGGGGCCGTAGCCATTAAGGTTTGAAGATTGGTACACACAGGTATTTGATGGCATAATTTTGGTATCAGAGCAGGTTTTTTTTCCTTCTCTTATTAAAGATGAAGGTAGGAAGAAGGGGACGATGAAGAGTCATCAGAAGAGTAGCATATGAAGGGTTAAGAGAAGAGATTAGAAATTTAACTGCACGTTTCGCAATGGTGGAAGCAGGGAGGTGTAAAGATCCGGAAAGTGGGGATGATAGTGAGGAGGAAAACATAGCCACGATAGATGGGTCAAATAATGAAGGACTGGAAATTAAGCTATTGAGGTCAGTTTTGTTGGCTAGCAGCAAACCAAAACTAGAGCTCTCTAGTTATGATGGCAGTTTATCCACAGAGGCATTGTTAGACTGGATAAGTGAATTAGATAAATATTTTGAGTATGAAGAAATCAGCGAAGATAAGAGGGTCAGGTTTGTTGTCACCAAATTGAAGGGACATGCAGCATTATGGTGGGATAGTGTACAGGAAGAAAGGAGGAGATTAAACAAACCATTGATTAAAAAATGGGACAGGATGGTTGCTACAATGAAGAGCAAGTTTCTTCCTAAAGATTATCAAATTTCCCTTTATAGATAGGTACAGAACTTGAAGCAGAGAATGATGACTGTGAAGGAATATACTGAAGAATTTTATAAAATTAACCTGAGAGTTGGTTATGTAGAAGATACCCCTGAGAAAACAATGAGGTTTGTGAATGGTCTATGGATGGAGATCCTAGATGAAATTAGCATTCTTTCCCCTAAGACCATGGAGGAAGCTTATCAGAGAGATTTGAAGGCGGAGGAAAAGATTGCTAGGAAACAAAATGCTAGAAGAGGACGTGGTTCTGGTGGAGGTCGAGGAAAGACCTTTGGCAAAGGTGGGAGTTCCAACAGTAATGAAGAAGGTATTAGTTCGAAGACTTCAGGATAGAGTGAAAGGGAAGGTAACACCAAAGGAGGAATTGCATACCAGCGAGGAAGAGGTAATGGCAGAGGCAGAGGAAATTCCTATCAGTGTTACAAGTGTCACAAGTAGGGACATAGGTCCTTTTAATTTCTTGAAAATGAACAAAATGGGCAGAGGGGAGCATATGTTGCTCAGCCTGATGAAGCAGATGCACCACCACAGGAGGTAGAAAATATTTTAGAAACTGGAGAAGCCTTGGTGTTGAACAAGGTATTATTAAAACCACTAAGGAAGTAGTTGATCAGACACAAAAGAAAGCATTGTTCCGGACTGTATGTAAGTCACACGAAAAATGTTGTAAATTTCTTAATGACAGCAGGAGCACTGATAATTTGGTAGCTAGATGGTGGAGAAACTGGGTTTGAAGAGAGCAAAACACCCAACTCCATACAAGGTGTCATGGTTGTAGAAGGGACACCAATTGTTAGTTGATGAACAATGCAAGGAAGATTTTCAAATAGGCAAGTACAAGGATAAGGTGAATTGCAACATAATTTTGATGGATGTGTACCATATTCTGCTAGGCAAACCATGGTAGTACGATAGAAAGGTAGTCCATGACGAAGTGGAAAATTGTTACAGATTTGTCAAAGATGGGATAAAGCATACTTTGGTACCCATGAAAGAAGAGGAGACAACAGAAACAAGTGGAACGAAAGCATTGTTGCAAGGACGAAAGGAGTTTCTGCGATAGATTGAGGAGAGTGAATTAGTTATACAGTTATGAGAAGACCAAGGGCAGTGTTAGTACACACCAACCTTACTGATTTACCTATGGAGATACAAAACATGCTTATGAAATTTATTGATATTGTGGTAGACGATCTACTGGACAAATTACCACCGAAGCGGAGCATTAGTCACCATATTGATTTTATTCCAGGAGCCAGTTTTCCAAACAAGGATGCCTACCGAATGAGTCCAAAGGATAATGAAGAAATATAGAAGTAGGTGCAGGAATTGTTGGACAAAGGACCGATTCGGGAGAGTTTAAGCCCTTATGCAGTTCCGACTGTTTTATTTCCCAAGAAAGGAGGTGAGTGGAGAATGTGCATAGATTTTCAGGCCATTAACAAGATCACCATCAAGTACAGATTCAGTTTACCTCGAATGGATGATATGATGGATTGTTTGAGTGGAGCAATGTACTTTTCAAAGATAGACCTGAAAAGCGGCTACCACCAAATCAGAATTCGAGAAGGTAATGAGTGGAAGATAGCTTTCAAGACTAATGAAGGCTTGTACGAATGGTTGGTTATGCCATTTGGGTTAAGCAATGCCCCTAACACGTTCATGCGATTGATGAACGAGATGTTGAAGGAATTCATTAGTAAATTTTTGATTGTGTATTTGGATGATATACTTATATTCAGCAAGGCGAAGGAAGAACATTTTCAACACATGAGGTATGTATTGGAAAAATTGCAGCAGAATAAATTACTGATAAATTTGAAGAAATGTTCCTTTTTCAAGAAAGTGTTAATTTATTTTGGATTTTTTATTTCTAAGAATGAACTAAAAATGGATCTGAAAAAGGTTGCAGCCATAGTTAGTCAGCCATCTCACAAAAGTTTGTTTGAGGTACGGAGTTTCCATGGATTGGTGAGTTCTTATCGAAAATTTATTAAAAATTTCAGTGGGATTTGTGCACCTATGTTGGACACCATTCAGAAGACAAATCAGCCTTTCCATTAGACAGAGATGGCAGAGAAGAGCTTTCAGTTACTCAAAAGGAAGATTACCGAAAAACCGATTTTGAGATTACCAGACTTTAAAAAACTTTTCCAAGTTCGTTGTGATGCCAGTGGGACAGCCATTGGTGCAATACTCAGTCAAGAGGACAAGCCAGTAGCCTATTTCAATGAAAAACTAAATGAAAGTAGGCAGAAATATTGGTCTTATGACAAGGAATTTTATGCAGTGGTTCAAGCACTAAAGCATTGGAGACATTATCTGTTGGCCAATGAATTTGCCTTATTTTCAGACAATTCTGCATTGTAGTATATTATGCAACAGCATAAGCTTAACCATAAACATGCAAAGTGGGTGGAGTACTTGCAGAGTTTCACGTTTGTGTTGAAACACATCAGCAGTCAAGCCAATAAAGTGGCAGATGCGTTAAGTAGGAGGAATTTGATCCTACAGGAGAGTACAATATAAGTATTAGGATTTGAACATCTTAAGGACTTGTATGAGACAGATTTTAAGGAAGCTTATGAAGCTTGCAAAAATCCATTGTTGAGGGATCACAGTCCATGGCTGGACTATAATATGCAAGAAGGATTGTTGTTCAAAGGAAGGCAGTTGTGTATTCCAGAATGTTCTATGAGAAAGAATTTAATCCAGGAAAATCATAATGGAGGTTTAGTCGGGCATTTTGGTATAGACAAGACCTTGGATCAGTTGAACCACTTTTACTATTGACTGAAGATGCACAGAGATGTACAAAGGTTTGTGACTAGATGCAAAGTGTGTTGGCTTACAAAGGGACATAGACAAAACACAAGGTTGTATATTCCCTTACCCATTCCGAACGGACCATGGGACTCAATCAGTTTAGACTTTGTCTTAGGTCTACCGAAGACACAACAAGGATTCGATTCCATCATGGTGGTGGTGGATCGTTTCACCAAAATGGCACATTTCATTCCATGTAGGAAAACCAGTGACACCACACATATAGCACATTTTTTCTTCACCGAGATAGTCAGATTACATGGCTTGCCAAAGTATATTATTTCGGATCGAGATGTTAAATTTACAGGACATTTTTGGCGAACCTTATGGAAGAAATTAGACACCAAACTAAACTTTGGTTCAGCTTATCATCCGTAGACCGATGGTCAAACCGAAGTGGTGAACTAAAGTCTGGGAAACTTATTGAGGAGTTTGGTTGGAGAAAATTCTCGACAGTGGGATCGTGTTCTTGCACAAGTGGAATTTGCTTATAATGATTCGCCCAACCAGAGCACAGGCAGTAGTCCTTTCCACATCCTACATGGAATGCATCCACGGGGAGTACATGAGTTACGGGATTTGAGAAAGTTGGAGCACAGGAGTGCTGATGGTGAAGATTTCGCAAAGGCAATCAACGATCTTCATGAACAATTGAAATTAAAATTACAGAACAACAGCCAAAGATACAAGTAGAAGGCAGATTTGAAAAGGCGGGAGGTACAATTCAATGTAGGAGACCTGATATTAGCACACCTATGCAAAGAGAGGTTTCCTAAAGGTGAGTACAACAAGTTGAATTGGAAAAAGATTGGGCCTTGCAGGAATCTTCGGAAATTTTCTGCGAATGCTTACGAATTGCAGTTACCCCCAGGTATTGGAATTTCACCCATTTTCAATGTAGCATACCTGTACCCCTACATTGCGGCAGAGGATGAAGAAAATTTAGAAAGACGAGCATGGGACACCCAAAAAGAGAATAATACGTGGATTAAACAAATGCCCCCAGCAAAGCCTCTAGAGATCGAACAGATGCTAGATACCTAGGTGGCTAGGCGGACTCAACGAAAGGAATATTTGCAATACCTAGTCAAGTGGAAGGGTCATCCTATTGAAGATAGGTCTTGGTTAGATGTTGGCTAGATTCAGAGCATCGGGTACTCTATTAAAGAGCTCATGGATAGGAGCCATGAATTTCAGCTACCCCAGGAGCCTGATGCAGGAGCATCCGAATGAAGAGGCGACAACTGGGAGATGTTTCTTGTTATTTTTATTTTCGTTTTATTTTGACAAATAGAGAGGAAAACACTTCAAGTTTCTGTTTCATTTAGTTTCATTTTGTGTCATTTTAAATTAAGGCTGAATCAACCATCGTTAGTTCTTAAATTAGGCAAACAGATTAAGTTAGGATTAGTTAAGAACTATCTGAAGAAACTGTTGAGCAATTGTTTCATAACTGAGGAACAGTTCCTCGAACTGTAAAAGAAACTACTAATGATGTATTGAAAAGGAAAGAGAGAAGAGTAGGGAGTTAGCCAAATGAGAATGTGATTGTAAGCCTATGGGCAAGTTGTAAGTAGAGGCCACTGATAATAGAAGATCAGGCCAAAGATAAATAAATTATGCAAATGTATATTTATACGTAGATTCAGTTCCAAATTGTATGTGTGTGATTCAAATTTGAAATGTTAAATTATGTGTGTATCAGAGATTTTGGGTAATAGTTGAATGCATGTGGAGTCACGCAGCGGAATAGCAAAGGAAGAAGAACCATGAAATAACCCGAGTTGCAGAGAAACATTGAAGAAATGATATAAAACCCGAAATCAAAAGGAAGAGCGAAGAGGCAAAGTGATGATGCACAGACACCGTTGGATTTATCAGAACAACGGATAGGGTTCAATCGCATAGAATTGAAATATCGCATCGCATTGTTTCGATCATAAGGAATGAACCTTAGGCCATTGGAACCAGCGATAGCGATTTGCGACGAGAGATATCATCGCTGACCATTGGATTGAAAGGTTGGATCAACAGTGGAAGATCGTCGCAAAGTATCGCATCACAACAATCCAAGGGGGAGTGCTTTAACATTAGCAGTAGCGATTGCAACTTGAGATTGATGCGATCAGCGATGTGATTGCATCGTAAAACCCCATGGCAATGTTTCAGCCGAGAGTGAATGTGACTTGCGAAGTTAAGCGGACCCAATAAGGAATAGGTATCATTATATAGCATTTGGAATCCAGCATTATCGTATATTGGAGGAGAAGGAGTTCTGTGTTGTGTGACCGCAGCCAACCCCGATTGCGATTAGCGATAAAGGGGAGCCCTCAAGAAATGTGAAAATATTATGGAAAAGGCGGGAAAAGGTGTGTTACACATGTTTTATGCGTATTTCCTTTATAAAGGTTTTATAATAATTATAGTGCTGATTCGAAGGATTTATGTGGTAATTCCAAGATAACAAAGGTTAAAAGAAGAGTGGCTATATATATGTGGCATTAGGGACTTAAAGGGTTATAAAGGGTTATAGAGTTCCGATAGGAAGAAAAGATGAAGGGAAAGACTGGGTTACTGAATTGAATCATTCTGCAGAGACTGGTTAAAGGGGTCATAGCCATTAAGGTTTGAAGATTGGTGCACACAGGTATTTGATAGCATCAGATCTTCTTGAAGTTGAGATTATTGAAGCTTATGGTGAATACCTCGCTCTATTCCAGTAAGTTGGATAGTGGGATTTCATTTAGAGTTTTCATGGTTTTAATGATGATGTGGTGAAAGGTTTCACCTCCACTTACAACAAGCGTAGATCTAGGGTTGATGATATTGATATGTGAGTGGATGTAAGCTTCATTATTAAAGCAACACATCTCTCCACAAAGGATGAAAACTGGCATAAAAATTGTCCTGTGCATGACATTCCTTTGTGCGAGTTTCTGGTCTCAAAGAACTGCACCTCTAATGTGAAAGGTATGCATATCCAATCCCTCAAAACCAAATGGAAATTATTGCTTTAGTTTATTAGGAATTTTATTACCTATGAGGGTATATATGGGCTCGACTTTTTGCATCATATATGTCTTTTAATGGTGTTTTTCATATTTAAGCTCAATCTGTCATTTTATTTGTAGGTTTTAACCCCGTACAGAAATTACCTGCATACGAATTCTAAATCACAGGAAAAATAAAATGCGAGAGCATAACACATAAAACACATATGCACAGAGATTTTCCCCTGGATCTCAAAACCGGGACTACCAGCTTGATTTTTCATTATGTTCCTTTCAATGTTACAATACATATTTATACATGCCGAAGCATCCAATACCATGGACCGAAAACCATCACGTCCAATACCATGGACCAAAAAACCATCGATCCAATACCATGGACCGAAAACCATCGCGTCCAAAAAACATGTGCGACATGCACAAAACCATAGGTGGGTCGGCCCAACCTAACATAGGGTCCAAAACCAAAATTTTCCGGGGCGCTGCCTCGGACCCCATAAAGTGGGTTACGGGTACCCCTCAAACCCCCTGTTAACTATGTGGAAAGAATATAACACAACCCAACAATCTCCCACTTGTTGTTTTCTTTCCACAGGGGGCCACAGGAGAGCTTAGTCATTTTTCCAGCCCTGAAACACCCATTGTTTCTCTACACCAAGAGAACTTCTTAGAGCTAACAGATTTTGTCAATGCATCTGCAATATTCTTCAAAGTGTTCACCTTTACCAGCAACACCTTTTTGTCTTCTATCATATCCCTCACAAAGTGATACTGAACATCAATGTGCTTTGTCTTTGAATGATAAGCTGGGTTCTTTGCCAAGAAAATTGAACTTGGGCTGTCACAGTCTATCCTTATAGCTCCCTGTACTAACCCCATACTTGAACACAATCTCTTCAACCAAACTGCTTCCTTGCTTGCATGAATGGCTGCCATGTATTCTGCCTCTGTAGTTGATAGTGCCACTACAGATTGTTTCTTACTCATCCAACTGACTGCACCTCCTAATAGGTTAAACACATACCCACTTGTAGATCTTCTCTGATCCAGATCTCCAGCCCAGTTTGCATTAAAAAAGCCATGAATATCCAACACTTTGTCCAATCCTGGTCTTCCTTGGTAGCACAAACCATAATCACCAGTGTCACACAAATACCTGAAAACCCGCTTCACTGCTATCCCGTGCTCCTTCCCTGGTTTTGACATAAACCTACTCATATTTCCCACTGCATGTTCAATGTCTGGTCTAGTACAGACCATTGCATACATCAGGCTACTGACTGCACTTGCATATGGAACACAGGACATGTCCTCTTCCTCTTCTTGTGTCTTGGGACAATGTTCAGCAGATAACCTCACAGCTATAGGAATAGGAACCTTCAGAGGTTTACTATCCTGCATATTAAACCTCTGCAATATTGTCTCGACATACTTCCTCTGGTTTAACTAGAGCTTCCTCTTTGCCTGATTTCTTTTAATTTCCATGCCCAAAATATAGTTTGCAGCACCAAGATCTTTCATGTCGAATTTGGAGGACAATTGTGTCTTCAAATCCTGGATAATTTCTTTGTCATTTCCAACCAGCAACATA